>JAUPFT010000016.1:25272198-25472198 GCA_036936625.1 Parnassius smintheus behrii | reverse complement strand
ACACACACTCACACACACACTCACACACACACTCACACACACACTCACACACACACTCACACACACACTCACACACACACTCACACACACACTCACACACACACTCACACACACACTCACACACACACTCACACACACACTCACACACACACTCACACACACACTCACACACACACTCACACACACACTCACACACACACTCACACACACACTCACACACACACTCACACACACACTCACACACACACTCACACACACACTCACACACACACTCACACACACACTCACACACACACTCACACACACACTCACACACACACTCACACACACACTCACACACACACTCACACACACACTCACACACACACTCACACACACACTCACACACACACTCACACACACACTCACACACACACTCACACACACACTCACACACACACTCACACACACACTCACACACACACTCACACACACACTCACACACACACTCACACACACACTCACACACACACTCACACACACACTCACACACACACTCACACACACACTCACACACACACTCACACACACACTCACACACACACTCACACACACACTCACACACACACTCACACACACACTCACACACACACTCACACACACACTCACACACACACTCACACACACACTCACACACACACTCACACACACACACACACACACACACACACACACACACACACACACACACACACACACACACACACACACACACACACACACACACACACACACACACACACACACACACACACACACACACACACACACACACACACACACACACACACACACACACACACACACACACACACACACACACACACACACACACACACACACACACACACACACACACACACACACACACACACACACACACACACACACACACACACACACACACACACACACACACACACACACACACACACACACACACACACACACACACACACACACACACACACACACACACACACACACACACACACACACACACACACACACACACACACACACACACACACACACACACACACACACACACACACACACACACACACACACACACACACACACACACACACACACACACACACACACACACACACACACACACACACACACACACACACACACACACACACACACACACACACACACACACACACACACACACACACACACACACACACACACACACACACACACACACACACACACACACACACACACACACACACACACACACACACACACACACACACACACACACACACACACACACACACACACACACACACACACACACACACACACACACACACACACACACACACACACACACACACACACACACACACACACACACACACACACACACACACACACACACACACACACACACACACACACACACACACACACACACACACACACACACACACACACACACACACACACACACACACACACACACACACACACACACACACACACACACACACACACACACACACACACACACACACACACACACACACACACACACACACACACACACACACACACACACACACACACACACACACACACACACACACACACACACACACACACACACACACACACACACACACACACACACACACACACACACACACACACACACACACACACACACACACACACACACACACACACACACACACACACACACACACACACACACACACACACACACACACACACACACACACACACACACACACACACACACACACACACACACACACACACACACACACACACACACACACACACACACACACACACACACACACACACACACACACACACACACACACACACACACACACACACACACACACACACACACACACACACACACACACACACACACACACACACACACACACACACACACACACACACACACACACACACACACACACACACACACACACACACACACACACACACACACACACACACACACACACACACACACACACACACACACACACACACACACACACACACACACACACACACACACACACACACACACACACACACACACACACACACACACACACACACACACACACACACACACACACACACACACACACACACACACACACACACACACACACACACACACACACACACACACACACACACACACACACACACACACACACACACACACACACACACACACACACACACACACACACACACACACACACACACACACACACACACACACACACACACACACACACACACACACACACACACACACACACACACACACACACACACACACACACACACACACACACACACACACACACACACACACACACACACACACACACACACACACACACACACACACACACACACACACACACACACACACACACACACACACACACACACACACACACACACACACACACACACACACACACACACACACACACACACACACACACACACACACACACACACACACACACACACACACACACACACACACACACACACACACACACACACACACACACACACACACACACACACACACACACACACACACACACACACATATATATATATATTGCGCCAAATAGCAGTTCTTGCTCAATCTGCTGTGTTCCAGTCCGAAGGTCTAGAGAGCCTGTATAGTTACAGGCTTTGAGACATTCCATCTTAGTCTTCGGAGATGGCAACGCTTCTGTAGCATTTTTTATTTTTGAATGATAATCCCTAGAAATGAGCTGATTGCTAACAACCTAAAAAGCTATATCTAACTTGTTTTGTGTTAATTGTAATTGTATTCATTGTGTAACATATATGATTGTAAGCCCTTTTAAAAAAAAAGTTACCCGATGTTTCATGCTGTTTCTTTTTTTATAGGACAAGGGTGACAAACGAGCACACAATCCACCTGATGGTAAGTGGTTGCTGTGGCCAATAGACATCTACATCTATCATCTATCGCGGATGTGAATGCGGATGCGGATTTTTGAAGGTTCACATCCACGGATGCGGATGCGGATGTTTAAGATCTTATATAAAAATTGTATATGAATGAAGAATTAAAACAATGATAAAGTAAATATTAACATTTTTGTTAATGAAAATTGGTATTAAGTATAATTCTTGCTGTGTCGATGTTTAATTAATCCAAAATAATTTAATTAAAGTGTAAAACTCAATTTTAAAAGAATAATATTATATTACCTTATAGCGTTGTCGATATCATAATGTTGTTTGCTCGACGGCTGAAAAAAAATCATTTATTAAATAATAATATTTAGAATAGTTTTACAGTAAATCGCTTATTTATGGCTTACACTAATACTACATATAATATCACTTTTGTAAATGTATAATGAAATTAAAGTGAATGTAAACAAAAATAACTTTTTATTTTACTTTAAAACGAAATCTTTTATCTAATTATGAATCATTAAGACTTTTAGATGTATTACTTATAATATTAATTATCCTTTGTTTAAGCTAGAAACTAGAATTGCTATATCTTTTATAAGGCATGTAGTAGTACCAAAGCAAAGATTCAAAACTATTTAAGGCTACAGTCTTTTAAAGTTGACTCACATCGAATCATTAGCGCCACTTTGATTTCTTTTTTTACAGCAAATTATTGTTTCAGAGTAAAATATTTAGATAACACATAAATACCCAGATTATAAGTAATGGCTAAATTTTTTTTTTTGGTTCATCTATGTGGTCTATGTTAGATAAATCAAACGGTAAATAGAGCTCTCTCGCACCCAACGCAATTTCGAGCTTTGTTCGTGTACCATTATAAGGCAATCGATAATAAAAAGGCGAAATCTATTCAGCGCGTTAATAGCTAAACATCTTCATCTCCAAAATGCGCTGTTTCTTTTTTTCTAAATATCTTTCATTGTCTTAAATAAGAGGTCTCAATTTCGTTAAATTTCGCTGTTTTCGCCTCATAAAAAACTATTTGTTTCATAGCAATAGCTGAAAATATTTATGCTATAATTATTTTTTTCTCAAGGGCAGGTGTTTAATTAGACAAATATTAAAAAATAATAATTTAAACCACTTCATTTCAAAATTAATAATTATTTCGATCGACCTATAAAATATTGACTTTATAAACAATAATTGCGGGCAATATTCCCAGTGTTGCCGTTTTAGCGACTTTCTCGCTAGATCTAGCGGATTTTAACAATGTTTAGCGGATAAAAAAATCGTTTTAGCGAGAAATAATTATTTAGCGACTTCTAGCGACATTTGGACTTTTGAGATGGCGACTTTCTTTTATGAAGTAATTCATTTCAAATAAGTAATTTATCATATGTCCAATTTTGTAATCTACCGTTGGTAGCACTCTATATATAATATAATTTCACGGGAATTCCCGAACATAAACTAACAATTCAATGTCGTTAATTCACTTTCTCTGTTTCGACCTGAAACCATGTTCTAAGGTTTCGACATACAAAAATGCAGCAGGAGTAAACATATTCGAAGATTTATGTAATTTTGCAATAGTAATATTATCACTACCGCACTCAAATGCAGAATTTGAACGCGTATTTGGTGCCATGAATGTAGTTAAAAGCAAACTGTAAAACAAGCAATCAGAAAAACCTTTAAATTCCATTCGTCTAATTAAAAATCAGTTAAGGATTAAAAAAGAATTGCGCAACGTATGATATTCCCGAAGATCTTGTCAACCAAGTCGGTAAAGATAAACCAAAGATGGGAACTGGAGACATTGGCGAAGCTTCAGCTTCCGCTGAAGTTCTTTTTGAAGATCTGGATCCATACTTCGCTATTAATTTTGAAATTTAGGTACAAGAACATACTGAGCTAATTGTTTTATTTTTAATAAGATGACTAATGTTTAAACGTGGTTTAAAGAGATTTATTTTTTTACAATATTTTTTATTTTGTACATGAATAGTTTTTGTTTTGGTTGTTATGTCATTAACCTACACTATATATAAGTAATTTATATGAAATAGAGTCCGCTCTTTTTAAGGTTTTCTGAATTTATAGATTTAGATTTTCGGTATTCATTGTATGTATATATATATATATATATATATATATATATATATATATATATATATATATATATATATATATATATATATATATTGTATACCATTTGGCAAGATTTTTCAGTTAGACAGTTAGTTTAGTTAACGGTACCACGAAAATGTACCTAGGGACATCTAGCGGATTTTAAGAAAAAGAAAAATCCTGTTTCTGGCGGATTTTTTCTGTTAGTCTAGGGACTTTAAAATTTATAGAACGGCAACACTAAATATTCCTTAGTAGCCGCTGAGCGGCTGTAGCGTTCAGACGTCTTGTCTGTGCCAAATTTTTGCACTTCCTCTCGCTCTAACATTCCTCTTTCTCTCTCTTTCCCTAATCTTGGTTGCGCATTGTTACGAATTGAAAGTTTCTCTACTTTATTATTTTTTGCATATAATTCTTTAAGGGTTTATAAATCATTTTGTATTTGTTTTATAACTTTTAATTTCGATATGGACCATAAACGTAAAAAATATGCTTGTACCAGAAAACCTACCTACCTACCTACATATTATGTAAGTTCTTCAAGGAAATATAGAAGTATTATACATTTTTGGATTGCACATGATGTTTTGTTTACAAGCGACAGTAGCCTAATGGCAGGGAGCGGACCGCGAACTCAAAAAGGTCGTGGGTTCGAATCCACCATTCGACTACTGGCGTGAACCACTCGTAACACAAGCAATTTAAGCTTACCACGAGTGGTTAATGTCCTTTTTTTTAAAAAAAAGTACATTATGTTTTTATAGAAATACTTTTTTAATTTAATTTTTAAGTGTCATAAGGAAAATTTCGTCTTTTTGATTTTCAACTAGAGATTTCCTTGTTACCGGTAGCTGCTGATGTCGAGTTAATGACAATTTTAGATACGAAAACTATTCAGTAATACACGTAGACTACAAGTAAACTATTAAGTAATATCCTCAGCATCCCGTAATTTATTGTACGCCCACTATGGCCAATTTTGGATATAATGTGGCGTCAAACTGCTTACGACGTCCAATATACGGACGTCAAATAGGAGACTTAGCGCAATGTTCGCAAATTGTCATGCTGATCACAGAAACGTCAAAATCTAAAAAAAATTGGACGTCATTTTTCTTCCTCTTTAGCTTCCTGAGCTAATTGATTCTCGCATGGAACGCTCGATGCCAATCAAAGACCCTCCATACATCATTCAAGCCATTGCGAATAAATTAAAAAAAAAGCGCTAAGTCGTCCGTCGATGCTGCTGTACAAGAATAGTAATTCATGCATATAGGTAAATGCTATACAAAGTTACATTATACTTTAATGAGAAACTATAAATATGTGTGATAGTGGACTGTTTGTACTTATATAGAAATTATTTTGAGTTTTTTTTAATCTATTTTAGTATTTAGAACTACTTGACGTACTTGACGGATTTTCGATAGTGTCATCGACTTATTACGAAACCCTCAGTGCACGACTCATTCTAGCACTTGCCAGATTCATTTGAATAATCAATAATACGAGTACATGTTATACAGGTTCTAGATGATTATCTTTTAGAAACCTTTTCAACAAAACAACAAAAATTATACAAACTTAAAATATATTTTTTTTGTGTAACGAATTTTGTAATAAAAGCATGGAACAAAAATAGATACGAGGTAGAAAATCTGTATGTGAAAATTTGTTAGCTAATTATCAATAATCCTGTATATTAGATAAATTGATACTGGAAAATCTTAGTAGAGCAACTTTCCACGCTACGGCCAGAAAGATAACTGCGGTGGCGGTACATGAAGTGGCGGGGCAGGGAGGGTGTAGATGTGTCACCAGAACGCAATTTTTCTGTTTTGATCTGAAAGACTGGGCTCTTAAGCGGTTCATGATTCAATATAAACAATTTTGCTTTCTAAATCAACTAAATTGTATCTAATGGGTTGAACTTAAAGATTATTTACAACCATTACTTACAAACACTTTCTTATAGATTTAATTTATGTATAATTGGAATGAAACAAACTACTTTTGATAAACTAATCACTAGGTCAAATAAAGCACAAACATTGGTACAAAAACAATTCTTAGGAGAGACTTAACAAAAACACAATACGTTTCCGACAGTTTTTGTTTTGCATTTAAGCAAAATTTGAATGGTTCAATAAACTGCCAAAAAAACACACGAGAAGTATGTATGGTGAAAGTAGTACGTACGTACGTACGTAAAGAAATGATATATTACTATCTTTAAAAATAATAATGTTTCCTGGATTGAGAACGGTTATCAAAAATGTTATTAACAAAATGTTAAATGAGTCGAACCATTGATAGATACTATTGCTTAATTCAACATCGATGAAGAATGAAAACCTTATAATTAAATGGCTTTTTCTTAATGATCTATTCAGGCAATTAATTGAGGGAATCCCTCAGCAGAAGTTCCCTTCAAAAGTTAAAAGTACAAACCCTGCAATAGGTATATATAAATTATGGTTCTGTAGATTAGCAAAATTAGCTTGTTTATGTGAACATTTTTCCTAACTAAAAATATTTATTTTGATATTTAACAGTATTGACTCCTATAAATAATAGGATTTCATATAAAACATTTATTGAGATTAAAATTGTAGGTAATATTTAAAATTGTAAGTTGTTATAAATTTTATTATAAAACGATGCGTGGACCATAACGCTCAAAATCGCTTAACGAGTTACGTAAGGGTTATACTAAGTGTTTCTATAGTAGTAGTAGTGATTTGTCGGATATTATTTTTATTGAAAAAAAAAAACTATTTATTTTACAAAATATTTGTACGTCGTTTTTATGCTATGGCTCGAGGCTTGACAAATTACCATTATTTTATCGAAAATAATTCTGAAAACAAAACCAAATAGTCTGACGAACGACATAGTAAACCGTTTGTTTCGAATGCGTGGTAAGTCAACAACAAAACAGTGAGGACTGGCCGAATGTTTAGTTGTCAAATGGTGAAAAGGAGAGGGAGTAATTGAATTATGCAATTCCTGTGCACACTCTCCGGAATGCATCCTGAAGATTGGCATCGCCCCATTCGGAGACTGCCTATAGTGCGAGATTCACACGCTCAACCAGCTTCTCTTTCGGACCGGATTTGATCCCGACTGGCCCAAGGACTAGTTAGGTATCTTTCCACGAGTTTGCGTGTCTGCGTACCTATTAGATACCGGGCATAATAAGATCATTAATATGCAGCAGAAAGAGAGTTGCAGCAGGATTGTACCCCTGAGTAACACCGGCATTAGCCGCCATTGGGTCGAATGAGCAGCCATCGACGACGACCTGGAAAGACCATTCACTCAGAAAGTCTTTTACCCATTCAATCAGACCAGGGGGATAAGCTTACCCAAAAAGCGTGCCAAACTCTGTCAAAGGAGACAACTAGTGCTTCCTTACTGTTCTCGATTGCCTCGCCCAATACGTGCGTAGCATATGCTAGAACGCTGCTGCGAAGCTGACTTATTACGGCGAATAAGAAACTGGAAGTCACTGAGGTCATTCTGTTCCAGGTATGCCATTAAGCAGGCATTCAATATACGCTCAATAATCTTGCAGAGTATAGAGGTAATTAAGATTGGCTGATAATGGGCAGAGTCAGCACGGCTGCCTTTTTTCGAGACAGGCTGCAAGATTACCAAGTTCCAGGAATTTAGCACTATTCCAGGCCTAAATGAGAGGCGGAACAAACGTGTCAGCACAGAAGAGAACTCGGGTGCACAAGCCTTTAGAACTATAGCTGGTATACCATCTGGTCCTCTAGCTTTATTCATGTCTTGACACCGCAAGGTCTCAAGCAAAATCTTGACACAGAGCTCCCGCTGTGAGGTAATTAAGGGGTTTTTTTTGTAACTGTATGTCAAGTTAAAATGAAAATAATAAAAGTTTTAATAATTTTATTTAATTTCACCCTAGCAATATTTTTATAGGATAAATATTAGAAGTGAATAAACGTGTAATATAGGCAACATTCTCAATAAATACCTACATATAAATTTTATAAAGATTAACTCAGTATCAATAATGGAAAAGAAAGTAAGAGTAGGTAGAAATTACCTTACTCTCACGACTATTTATACATTCTAACATCGATGTTGACTACACTGTAGAGTGTATACATAAACATTAAAAAATGCGTTCTACTATAAATCCTATGTCTTACCCATAACTCCGTTTATGTATGAAACCTGATTAAATAAAATTAAAAAGAAAACCAATTAAATTAAACATATCAAACATATTTAAATACGTATTATTCATTAAGTTATTACGATAATATTCTAAATATATTACGGTTGCAAGATATACTTCATTGAATTTTTATGGAAAAAACTAAAGTTTCAAATTGAAATTATAATTCCATTGAAATTATAATTCCAAATTTTAAAACGCAAAGTCACATAATACGCAAACATGACATAAATAATACTTACATCATCTCTTTTCCTGTCATCGAGGCTTCGGAACATAGATTCCATTTCATCCAGCAAACTCTGACTGAAGTCCGTGTAACCCTTCTTAACAAAAAAAAATTTAATGAGAATCAACCCAACTTTTTTCTAACTGATAGAATCATGCTGCAGCTATATTAGTAGTGGTACAGTTGTCGCACGAATTGGTCGGCTCGACCGGGGAGGGACCACGCTCTCACAGAATACTAACATAACAACTCAACGCTGCTGTGTTTTGTATGGTGAGTGTAGAGAACTGGAGACTCATTTTACTGGAAATGAGACATTACATCTAAGTCCTCACGAGTGGAAATGTGTCCGCATTTTGATTCCTTATCGAGGGTAGATATAAATGTCTATGAGCCAGACCACTTACCATTAGGTGGACTGTGTGCTCGTTTGTCACCCATTCTTATCTTATTAAAAAAGTACTATAGTCCGTTCGCGTTAAGAAAATAGTGAGTCATCAGTGCAACTACAGGGTAAAGGTGTATTCACAGTGGAGTAAAAATTCTTTTTTTTTTTTCAAACATTTAATTAAGTTTAATGGAAACAAATTTTCTTAAAATTACTCAAATCACTAATCAATATCGCTAGATTCTCCAGTTACATTAATTATGAAAGAATTCTGTTCTGCAAGTTCCATGTTGTCATCCAAATTCCACATGGTATTTTCATTTCGCGTATCACGTGGTCGCAGCACTTCTTCCAACGATTAGCGTCTATTAATACTATTGCTATTTATATTATTTTGAACGTGAAGCTATTGGTACCAACATAATTTTTTATTGATCCACTTTTATTCTTTCGAATAGGTGAGGTATTCATTTTCAAAATTTAATGTTGAACGAGTAACACCCAAAATACACAACCGTTTCGTTCGAAGGTCTGACTTCAACTGGTAACTGTGAACTCGACTTTCTAATTTCTTGCATTTTAATTGGCTGGGGGGCGAGGCCAGGCCGGCGGACAACGATATCACTCACTCACTCACTATTTTCTTAACACGAACGGACTATAGATGCAATAACGACATTGTAAGAAATGCAGAAAGTCGATAGATGCAGGTGGCTTAAGATCCCGTGCCTTGTGATATTCTTTGGGGGAGGCCTAAGTTTAGCAGTGGACTTGTGACCGGCTGTAATGATGATGATGGAAACATAGGTAACTAAAATATAATAATTCTTAGAGCAAAAGAATACTGTTTAAATAAATTCTGTACACAACCAACCGTTGACTGACGATCTTGTGAGTGTGGAGTGGGTTTTTTCTACTTTCTTAGCACAGCGTCCGAAACTAATACAGCAATAATATCGCAATAATACTGCAATAACAACTTTGTCTTTTACTATTGAATGGAATAATTTACTATCAAACATTTAAATATAATCAAATAAAAGTAAATAATATTATTTGCATTAGTATCAAGCTTTAGATGTCATTCTACTTATTTTTATACAATGAAACTTAGAATAAAATAACCAATAACTGGAGGTGCATTGAGGACTGTACCAGTGCAACCATATCGATTTCAGAAATAGAAATAGAAATAGAAATAGAAACTTTTTTATTCAATGTAGATTATAAAAATACTTATTGAACGTCACTTTTTTAATTTACCACTGGTTCGCAAAAAAAAACCTCTGTCCTGGGAAGAACCAGCAAGAAACCCAGCGGGACTTTTTTTTTAATAATAGCTTACAATCATGTTTACAATCAACAACACAAGATATATAAATTAGAAATAGCTTGGTAGCGATCACCCTTCCCAGGGGTTATTATCATCTATAAATTCCTTAATATTATAATAACCCTTTTTATACAAACTTAGTTTAATAACATTTTTGAACTTTGTGTATGACAAATTTTGTATATTTTCTGGGATTTTGTTGTAAAAGCGTATACATCGCCCCAAGAATGAATTACTGACTCGGTGGAGTCGAGTAACAGGTACTACCAGCTTGTGTCTGTTCCTAGTATTTACAGAATGAATATCACTTATTTTCGCAAAACTACTTTTATTTTTGTGTACGTACATTACATTTTCATAAATGTATTGAGAGGCCAGAGTTAATATATTAATTTCTTTAAATTTTTGTCTCAGTGACTCTTTTGGTTTTAAATTATATATTGCTCGAATGGCCCTCTTCTGTAAAATAAATATAATTTCAGTGTCAGTCGCGTGTCCCCATAGCAAAATACCATACGACATAATGCTATGGAAATAACTGAAGTAAACTATTCTAGCTGTTTCAACACTGGTAAGAGTTCTAATCTTTTTTACAGCATATGCTGCAGAACTAAGCCTGCTAGCTAGTTTTGATATATGGGGGAGCCATTGAAGCTTTGCGTCCAGTGTGATTCCAAGAAAAATGGTGGTATCGACAAGACTCAGCTCCTCCCCATTTAAAATTACATTAGTATTGACATGTTTAACATTAGGAGTTACGAATTTCATACATTTAGTTTTAGTTCCATTCAAATGCAAATTATTAACATTAAACCAATTGACTAACTTAGCTATAGCATTATTTACTTCGTCGTAATTTAATAACTGTCGTTTTAATTTGAAAATTAATGAAGTATCATCAGCAAATAATACTATATCATGGTTATCCCCTACTATGTAAGGTAAGTCATTAATATATACAAGAAACAGAAAGGGGCCAAGAATTGAGCCCTGAGGAACGCCCATTTGTACAATCGACCCGGAAGAACTCATACTATTAATAACAACTTTTTGTGTTCTGTCACTTAAATATGAAATAATTAATTTAAGAGCATCATTTCTTACACCGTAGTGTTGAAGTTTCCTGATTAATGTTTCATGGTGAACACAATCAAAGGCCTTGGATAGGTCACAGAACAAACCCAAAGCATCCTGTGAATTCTCCCATGCATTAAATATATATTTAATCAGCTCAACACCAGCATCAGTTGTCGAGCGACTCCTTGTGAAATCACGCTCACTATTCCCTAAAGGTGGTGATTCTTTTAAAATTCCATTATTTTGGTGATTCCAAGGGTAAATAAAAATGAAGACGAAATCAAGAAACTTACCGAAACGCCAGGACTATCAGGCAATACAAAATTTTCGCCCCTCATGAGATCGGCTGCCATGCTTTCCTGTAATATAAAACATTGTAACACGTTAGGATGCATTAATTAATTAATTTAGGGGGAGGCTAATCTCACGTTAGAGGAGGGCCAAGTCACGGCAAATATCAAGTAATATTTTTTTTATCATACCTTGATCGAAAGTTCGTATTTCGACCCTATTTTCAGGGATGAAAGTGCCACATTGTCTCCCGATTCAGTGACTTATTAATTTAGTACGCACGCGTCAAATTTCTAGCTCTATAGTTTGTAAACGTCAAAAGTATGTCATGATACATTTTAAACTCACATTGATTTATTTAGTACAATTTATAGCTCTACAGTTTTTAAACGTCAAAAGTATATATCAAGATACTTTGAGAATAAATTATATTACATGGATTTGAATCGAACTTTCAATCCTGGTCTAATAAAATATAGTATACGCACTACGGGAGAAAAGTATGACATCGCAACCAGCGTTCTTATCACACTCGCCCTCGGCTCGTGTGACAATACTTCGCAGATTGCGATGTCATACTTTCCTCCCTAGTGGCGTTATATATATAGTACCTGGATGACCGAGCTATGATCGGTATTATTTTAATCGTGTGTTTTGGAAATTATATTTAGATACAAATCACATACTGATGGAATATGTATAATATTTTTGGATCTTACCGACATAATTGAAAAAACTGAACTGGTTATTTGAATAAAAAATCATGAGTGCAATGAGTTTAATTTAAATTTTTGAATTTTTAAAAAATACTAACAAAAGGGCTCGAAATAATAGATTTTCTCACAAAAGAAGGGACCTTGAAAAAAAAAGGAAAAAAGTCGGACCGAAGACAGGACGCGAACCACTTCGATTTCACGACGCTCCGATATCCACTTAAGCTATTTTGATCATTAATACAGTGCCAATTTTTACAATATATATATATATATATATATATATATATATATATATTGTAAAAATATATCTTGTATATATTATATATTATATATAATATAATATATATATATAATATATATATATATATATATATATATATATATATATATATATATATATACAAGAATTGCTCGTTTAAAGGTATAGGATAAAATATGGCTATATCCCGACACAATAAAATTTATCACGGTCATGTGAACACCACAAATTATATGAACGAATTAATCAAATGCTTTTTTTTTAAATAAACACAACGACACACACTCAGGCACAGATAACCGTTTTACATTAAAAATATACATAATGATTTCTTATATTTAGGCGAACACTGTACATTGATTAAAACTACTCCAAAGACAATAATTAAAAAAGCTGAAGGTACTCCGGGTTAACTTTGACATCGGGACGTCAGTCACCTCAGCAGCTTTTTTAATTATTGTCTTTGGACCAAAGACAATAATTAAAAAAGCTGAAGGTACTCCGGGTTAACTTTGACATCGGGACGTCAGTCACCTCAGTCCCCCGTGACCATGGGTGCTGGAAAGCACCCGAAACGTCGGGTATTAAAAATAAAATAAATAAAACGCGAAAAAATCCGTAAAAGTAGTTTTAATCAATAAAAATATACATTTCGAAAAATCTAACTAGAGATCAGGTCGGGTTGAGAGGGTCGATATCTCACAACATCTCGCCAGGGGGAGGAGGGGGTTAGAAAAATCGCCTCCCGTAATTACGGGATTTACGGTCGTATTTACGGACCCCCCTCAGATATATTCTATTAGAAGATAGTGACTTTTGCTTCGCGATTTGTATACGTGACATTAGGGTTTCCTTTTGCAGTGTGTAGGGTTTGCTTTTGCTGTATGGCCTCGGTGTAAGAGAAGAAAGGAAATGAGAAAAGGACCCCAAGTCTTCCAGTTAATGGCGGTATATCCATCATATTGACGCCAGATTTAAAACACCATGACCGGTGACGGGGTCAGGTGGGCGACTCTAGTCCGGAAAAAACTCATATTTTGCAGTGGAGTATTACGGGTTTACCATTACCATTTAGAATCGAGTAAGAGCCATGCTATACTTTTCCTCAAACATATACTATTATATCATTACATGACTGATGATTGCATCAAGATCGCTTAAACGTTTGTCAAGCACGACGATGGCGGCAAACAATTCCGTCTATGGAAGCAAAAGCAATCCATTTCTAGCATTGGTCGTTACCGACGACATACGGCACCTGTAGGTCTATTCACTAACTTTATCCACTTAGGGACCTTCAAGAAAAGAGCTTACTCCTATCTGAAAGGCCGGTAACGCACCTGCAATTCTCCTGGTGTTGCAGTTGTTCATGACAGGCGGTAGTCACTTACCATCAGATGAGCCGCATGCGCGTTTTCCCTAAATACTATAAAAAAACTGAACGTACGTTGACAAATAGTCACTTTGTAAATAGTTACATTGCGTCTCATGTTTGATGAGGCATGGTAGCTTATAGAATAGTTATATAGAATACAATGATATATACCTATATACCACAAAATCACTACCTACACCATTTTGATGTGAACTAAATTTGCAAATAGACCTATAGTAATTCCACAAATTAATTGGATAAAATGTTTTGAACAGAAAAATTATGTAAGTAGTGTGCTGTTTAACGGCAATATACATATTTGAAACAGTTGACATTTTTCTGATCAACTATTGCACAGTAACTTTCCAGTGATAAAAGTTGCATTCCCCTTTTTTATAACGAATCTTATGAATAATACAAGGTTCACGTATTACTATTACAAAAATGACAAACGAGCCAACAGTCCAAGTGATGTTAAGTGGTTACTGCATCTCCTGGCCACTTGTAATTTAATTTTAACAAAACCACAGCCTGGATTTTTTTTGCGCCCGAAGCAAATATGGGCAACCCTCCGGAAAGCGGGGGAGGGAGGTTGGGAATGCTCATAGCATACCACGCAGCCGGCTGCGTGTTTATGTGGTGACTTTTACCCACTAAACCCAACCTTTTAGAAACTGGCTTAACGATCTGACTAGAGATCTCCAAGCCGTATACGAACGCGACCCTCCTTGGCAGAAAGGAGGGCGCAAGCGGCGAAAAGCCGCTTAGAAGAGTGCCTAACTAAGGCAGATTAAGGGATGTGTTATGTAGGCTCGGCCTGAGCCGCCAGGAGGCAGTTCAGGTCAGCCGAAAGCTTGTTGGGAGGGGGGGGAGAGCCTGACTGTAGTTTATATATGTACTACGCATGCACGCTCTTACTCTTAGTATCGATACACAAACAGTGGGGCACTGTTGTTCACATTATAGATATTCATTCATCTTTGTATCACTGTGATTATCATTAAATAACCATCGCTGCAAAAAATGTAAGAATTAATACAAATCAAAGTGATCCTCTCACAGAAATAGTAATAATTTTAAATTACTTCCAAAACCGATGTCGCCACATCTTACCGTATTATAAACATACGCAATGTACAATGATATCTAATGCTTCACATTACATTGCTTAGTGAGTCTGTCAAAGTCGCGTGCGTCGCGAATTACGGTAGAAGATAAGCAGCAATGGTAATTGTACAATACGAAAAGTAATAAATGAAAGTTTACAAAGGTAAATATCATAGTAAAGTATTCATCTAGATTTTTAAAACTAGATTAGTTAAAACAACGATAATTAGAAAATAATCAACTTACCGATGAAATGTTATGCCTTTATCAGTTGAATTACACGTCCTTGATGAGTTTTTACAACTGATTATGCTGCAGTTCACCATTATAATTTTATAATAACATAAATTCACCAACAACGTTCCCCGCGCAACTAAATCACAAAATGGTAAATGATGTTCGTCAACACATCATAGCGGCGACAAGGTAACGCGTCTATGCGACTTCTATTGTCTTATTATTACGATTTCTGTGGATCCCCCCCTCACCCCCTTTTCTAGGCGTCCCCTATAAAAGAGCCCTAACACCTAGTTTTTATTACGTATATATCTAAAGGTATACCGATATTAGTTGTTTATATCCCATGCCAATTATTATAAAAATAACAAAGATATAATCACCGTATCCGTGTCAGATATCTCGTGATACTCGTGGACTTCATCACCCTTTGCCGTGGTACCGTGGAAGCCGTCGTCGTTTTTATGCGACCGACCGAGTGTCGCATTTTTCACCTGTAATCGTTAAATTTGTATAATATAAATCCAATTTTGAAAATATACCAAAATATTAAAGAAAAAGAGGTTACACATCAAAATGTATTTTAAGTGGGAAAGTAAAGGTTAATTTATATAAATTTTACTAAACTTAAGCCAACAACAGCACGCACGTTGTTGGCTTAAGTTTAGTAAAAATATTTCATGCCTAATGATTAATTTAATAAGATAATTTTCAACTATGAATGTAACGATTCCGATTACCGATACCGATATATCGGTCGATCGATAATCGGTAGACCGATTTATCGGCCGAATGAATGAAGAATGGTATGCTAGCATTTGTTTGCCACAGGTCGTTTCTGAACTCCGTAAAGAGAACTGCAACCGCCGCATCATCCTCCATCACCACAATGCGTGTTCTCACACCGCACACAGAACAAAAGAGTTTTTAGAACAAGAAAACATAGAATTATTAGACCATCCGCCGTACAGCCCCGACCTAAGCCCTAATGATTTCTATACATTCCCTAAAATAAAGAATAAATTGCGTGGACAGAGATTTTCATCACCTAAAGAAGCTGTGGACGCCTACAAAACGGCCATTTTGGAGATCCCAACTTCCGAATGGAATGGTTGCTTCAATGATTGGTTCCATCGTATGGAAAAATGTGTCATTATAGCCTATCAAAAGTCAACTGCTGAACATAGGTCTAACCTATAGATCTATGGATATTTATATATATATATATATATATATATATATATATATATATATATATATATATATATATATATATATAGTTTCATATTTGCCATAGTTGTCGGACTTCACAGGCGGATTGGGAAAACCTTTTTTAAATTGTTATCAAGAATGTTGCTGCTACCCACCCATCTCCAAATTCATCCTCCTCCGTCGCTTCTTACGACACCCACATAAGTAAAGAAACCTTTATTCTGTGACTACAAGCCATAAATGCTTATACACAAAATTGTAAATTTTAGTTGCACCTACTAGGCATGTTCGCCCCAACGCATTTAAATTATAAATTGTTGTAGTATAGAAAAGGGATTAAATTTAGGTAATTATAGTACTGTTTATTTTCTAAGCTCTTTTAGCTGAATATTTTCATAATTTTCGCTGCCGATTCAATGCTACTTTTACCTTTACCAAATATTACCTATGTCAAAATGTTGCTACGTAAAAAGTTCTAATGATTCCTAAAATATAAACTCCGCGTATAATACAGTATCAGACTATCAGACATTAACTAAGTGTCATGCTTAAAAGAAATATACCGTGTAGTTGATACAACGTTTAACTTTTGTCCAGGATTGAGAATAATCGTCAGATAAAAACAAAAATTAGTTGAAATTTTGAATTCACGTCTTTTTAGATAATCTTTACAAAGTAAATATTTATATTATACTCCACAAAAAGCTTTTAACTTTCTAATTAAATAATTATAACAAGGTGAGCTTCCGAGATCACATATTTTAAAATTAGAAGGAAAATTGATTTACCTTATTCATAATGCTCTTGCTGGTAGTTGGTTCAGAGACAGATTTTAAATGGGTTTTCTTTAGGTTTTTCAATTTGGTATCATTGTCTGTAAAGTAAGAATATAACATATTACTTTTATACTATACGCACAGATAAATAATTGGATTATAAATGGCGGCATTTCTGTTCACCTTTTGGTTGCACATGTCAACTCACACCAGACGGCATCGATAACAAAAAATAACGTCATTAATGAGTTGCGATATGCGTTTATTTTGCTTTTATATACAGGCCAGAGTAATAGATCATCACCATCGTCATAATTACAACCATTCACAAGTCTACTGCTGAACATAGACCAACCCCAAAATTACCACAAAGCACGGTCCCTAAGCCACCTGCATCCATCGACTGCCTGGATCACTTACCAGGTGGTCATTTCATCCAGTGCCCTATACTTTGTAACAGATCGTAACTGTTCATTGTACTTTTATTTTAAAATGCTATTTAACATCTAATCTGAGTGCACGTTAGTTGCACAATTTTACATGTCGCTTATAGCTACTCTCGATCCATGTAACGTGCGCGTCCAAGCATCGTTTGCTCCTTAGTTACTTAAGTTTTTTACAAGTATCCTGTATATTGCATTTTATTCTTTGAATTACAAATAGCTTAAAAATGAATAATTGTGATTGAATATGAACGAGTGAAATGATACGATATATTAATGCACGCCTAGGACAAGATTATTATTTGTTTGTATGTATTCAAACTTTTTCATGTAAGTGAATTATTGTAAATTCTTTTGAGAAAGATATTTCAAACTTATTTTTAGCAATTTCTAATTATTTGTATTATAATGTGTAAATTGATTTCTCTACCTAATAAAAATAATATAATTACATAATTCAATTGATTTTGTCTTGAAAATGATTACAAAAATTTCCAATTAAACTAACATAAAGTTTTATACACTATTATAATATTGTTATTTATAAAGTAATATGAAACGTTACTAACGCTGTTTTCGCTTCATATACCATGAATGCTGACAGTTCATGCTTGATGAGCCGCCATTTCTAATTCCATTCTTTTTCCGACATTCATTCATTTATTCCTTGCAGTTTACCAAAAAATAAATAGTCTGGGAGATTTTGCCTTAGTTGCCACGCTGACATACGGTTTGGCAATCAGTTTTTTTTAATTAATTTATGTTGTTACTAGGAAGGTGCTGTTGCCCATCCCCTCTTTCCTCCGTCGCCTCTTACGATATCCAAGGGATGATATGAATAGCGGATATTTCAATCCGCCGCCACACAGCAAATCCGCGCGGTTAGTAGTAAATAGTAAAATATATAAAATAGCTCAACAGAGTAACATAAACTTTAATGACATTTTTATCTCGCCGTGAAGACGTAAGACACGCCAGACAGGTAACAAGTAATAATTTTTTTCATAAAAGGGGGGGCAAACGATTTTGGCCGTGGAAGAAAAAGTGGAGATCTCCCGCCGAGCAATGTATTCAGCCCGGTTAGCGGCCAATGGTCCGTGTGTTATTTCGGAGCTGTTCTATACTTATATAGCGCGGGAAGTTCGGAACTTTGATAGCGCAATTTAGGGTTCGGTGCGTTTCGCTTGTGGCGCGACGATAGCTTAACCACACGAATGGTAACACCTGATCGTAAGTGACTACCGCCACTCAAGAACAACTGTAACACCAGGGGAATTTAAGGTGCATTACCGGCCTTTTAGAAAGGAGTAAACTCTTTTCTTGAAGGTCCCTAAGTCGTAACGGTCCAGAAAAATTGCCAGTGGCAAACGATTCCACAAAGAGGTCGCACGAGGAAGAAAACTCCTAGTAAAACGCACAGTGGTGGACCGTCATGCATCCAGACGGTGTGGATAATATCGTGAGTTTTGTCGCGATGTGCCCTCCCGAAATTAGGCGGCTGGAATTAATCCGAGCAATTCCTCAGAGCACTCCCCGTGGTAAATACTATAGAAAATTTAAAGGGATGCAACATCCCTTCGCAGCGTCACTGAATCGAGCCGATCAGAAAAACTCGGTCGTCGACAATTATTAGATGCAGTCAAGTGGAAGGAGCTGGCATGGGGGTGCCCCTGCCCAGAGATGAGAACAGTATTCCATGTGAGGCCGAACTTGCCTCTTGAAAATTTGTAAGCAGTGTGCCGGCATAAAATACTGTCCTGCTCTGCTGAGCACGCCAAGTTTTTTAGAGGTCAATTTAGCCTTCCCTTTCAAGCGACCACAAAATTGCAAGTCATTCGATATGTCGACGCCGAAGATTCCGATGCCAACATTCATTGACTTGTATTCGGATTATGCACTTGCACCTACTACCTTAATGCATTGATCTGCAAGGAGACTAGAGGTCCAATCGCATAATTTCTTGGGAAGCACATAGGAAGGAGCTTCAAAAGAAGCGCTTTGTGCCAAACCCGATCAAAGGCAGGTCAAATATTTTAGAACCAATCTTCAACAAAAATATTATTAAAATATCTGGTACATTACATGTATACCTACAAATGTTTTATCCATTTCAATAAATAAGTAGCACTCACAAGCCAAATCGACTTCATCGCAATTATTCTTCATATCCGAACGCGTTGCTGTAAGAAGCGGATACGGAGGCGTGCACGACGCGCCCGTGAGGTGTGACGGTGAGTTCGGATTCAATAGAGGCACTTGTTCCAAGTCTTCAGACGGCTTGTAGGGCGTAACGATCTGCTTTGGCGGCTATAAATCAAAATGTAATTGTTTTTTTATAAAAAAAAAACACGAATAAACTTCATTAACATTCCTCAACTAAGGGAGGTGAATTTCGTAGTTAGTTCTACTAAAAACATAAATGTGAACGCTATTTTTTAGGTTGTCGGCTTCGACGATAAAGAATTGCTTTCTGCACGAGAGCCATGCTCCATAGCAATTCCTTAAACCATGGTTAAAAGAATGAAAGATATTCAGCAATTAATTTAAATGAAAATTGCACCCTTTAAGTTACTTGTATAGGTACATCCACTTACCATCAGGTGGGTTGTGTGCTCGCTTGTCGCCCTTAAGGTAAGTGCATGGTGTGTCCTATAGACATCTATATCTATCCTCAGTAAGGAATAAACATGCAGATGCGTTGTCATCCTTGAGGACTAAAATTAATAACTAGTAAGAAGGGTCTTCGATTCTCTACACACACCATAAGATACACAGTAGCATAAGCTCCTATTTAAGTTTGTATTCTTCTGACGGTAGAGCGTGGTCGTTCCCCGGTCGAACCTACCCATTTATTCTACAATTATTACATAGCTGTAGCATGGCTCTATCACGTATAATAATATTGCGATTTGTACATGGTCATTCGGATTTGAGGATATAGATATATTACGAATTGGTGAGCCTTTTTCAAGATGGTTGAAAAATAATTTCTAACAGCAAATTCTACGGCTGTCCCATTTTAAAACCTAGTTAATGACGCTTTTTACAAAAATCGTTTTACTGCAGTCTTCTTAACCTAGTAAGTCTCTACCCAATACAAATAACTAACGTTGATAACGCACAAAAAAGCAGATATATTAAAGCATCGATATCTAGTACGTGTACCATTCTCTTTCTCGTGATCACATAAAAACTTAGTAAGTCATTTTAACCATTTCAAAACCTATTAAGCCCCTGAGACCTTACTCACTTTTTGAAATCAAGGTCGAACGTAAAGGAAGAGAGGGGATAGTACGCGACGGCCGCATCAAGTAACACGCTGGCACATGACATGACTCTGCTTTATAAAGATACAGATTAGACGGAACAAGCAAAAAAAATTTTTATAGAATAGGTTGACAAACGAGCACACAGTCCACCTGATGGTAAGTGATTGCTGTGGCCCATAGACATCTACATCTATCCTCGATTACGAATCGAAATGCAGATGCGTTGTCACCTGTGAGGACCAAAATAGAATGCCTCGTTTCAAGTAAAAAGGGTCTCTGGTTCTATACACTCACCATACGAAACACAGCAGCATTAAGCTACTATTTGACGCTGGTATTCTGTGAAAGCGTGGTACCTCCCCGGTTGAGCCGACCCATTCGTGCTACAACTATACTACTAATATAACTGCAGCATGGCACTACCACGTATAAAGCTAAACGTATAAAAATATTAATCAGTGAATTTACAAAAGGTGATTGTTTATTTTATCAGAGATGCCTGAAACTAAGGAACCCTTTTTTCATGAGTCGTTTGGTTACTTTTAATTTAACATTTGTTCCAATTCAAAAGAAATCAAGCGATTTCGCCACATGTGTTATTTGGCATTAAGCTCAAGCTGAATAAGAGGCGAGGGATATTATGAACACCATATATGATTTCATACAAGCTAAAAGGGAAATGGAGCACTTGTATATATGGGCTGATATTTGTACAGCCCAAAACAAAAATTGGACCCTTTACACTGCAATGACTATAATAGTCAATAACTACTTGAATAATCTTAAATCAGTAAAAATTAGCTATCTAACCGAAGGCCATACTTACATCTCTGCGGATGCTGTTGATGGCAATATCGAAAAGAAGATGAGGGGGCAAGGGAATATATATGATTTTCAGGATTTTAAAGACACAGTTGATGCAACCAATGAGAAATATAAAAACTATTGAAATTAATTGAAGATGTGAGTGGCCTATAAAAAAAGAGAGCGACACGTCTTAATAAATTAATACAACAACACTTAAACAAATTAATTTAAATTCTGTTGTGCAAGTCGATTTTAGCGCTAGATCAAGAAACATTTTTTATAAGACAAGGTCAAGGACAAGGTCTTATTTATTATAATTATTATAATAATAATAATTAAGTAAAATTTGTTTGGCCGTTTTGGCCTAAACTTTAACTTTATTCTTCATATTTGACGAGCCCCTCTAGGAATTGGACTTTTTAGTGAAAAAATTTAATTGCACTGAGCTTCCTAAAAGTATCGCCACTCCAAGAGGCATTAAACGAAATAAAAAAGAATAAATCATTAATAAATTATATTATATTATGTCTAGTGCCTGAGTTAAGAAAGTAATTTTGGAATAATTTACCCGTCAATGACTCGTCTGCCTATTTGACAAATGATGAGCAAATGTTTGCAGCTGAATAGCTCTTTTTATATAAAGTAATAAATTTTTCTATTCAACTTATCATGATTTTATTTTTTATTTTTTACAAGCCTTTAAATGTACTAGAATTCAGTCAGTAAGTTATACTAAGTACCATGTTTCGCAAAACTATAACGAAACCAAGCAAGTGCTTTTACTATGTTATCAAACTGGTTATTACATGAACCTAACCATTTTGTGTCCATTATCAAAGTTAAAAATGAGTTTAAACTTTGTATTTTATACGAACAATAGTATATTTGTAACTTAACGCAAATATTTTTCAAAGGCTTACTTATTTTACATTTAAGAGTTTTCCTGTAAAATTTAGATTCTTACTAGGTTTTGAAATGGGATAGCCGATAAGCACTGTGGGTTTTGCTAGCCTTACTTTTACTCGTTTTCCTAAGTTAAAAGCAAAATAAGGTAACATTTATTTAATATAGTATTTATTAGACAACTATTTTTGTTTGAATAAAGTCTAGTGTTTCATCTATCTTTTTAAGCAAAATAGATTTATATTTCTATTTGCAATATTCTATGTCTAAATTTATCAGTGTCATTGATACGAATTATGTGATTTTACGGCTGTTTCCTTTTGTAAATAGAACGCTTTATTTTATATTTATTGTAGAACTATTCTCCATGTTAAGATAAAAACAAACAATAAAAAGATCATAATAATTTTTTTACAAAATACCTAGTACAATATAAAAGTATATGTATAATGTATAATATAAAAGTAGAATAAATTTGAAAAGGAAATTGATTTTGCTGCATATGCATCCAGAGATATAAAGCAGTCGCTATACTCACACAGCTCGCAGGATCGAGGAAGGATATGTCGCCGAAGTAGGCACCGTCGAGGCCAACATGGCCGGTGTGCTTGACATCGCCCTGAGGGCTAGATATCATGCTCCGCTGTATCGTTCGTTTGCCTGTATACGTATGCCGCTTCACGTCTGACCGCAGGATGGACGGTCGAGTGCGGGTGGAATTGCGAATCGGGTGCGGTGATAGCGAACCGGGCACGTGTGTGCTTCTCTGGGTTGGAGAAAAAATACAATAATTGCATGAATGTGCATGGTTTTAACGGGACTGTTTTTTACGTGATAAGTCGTTTTCGTTAACTTTTAATATTTACTTTTAAGGAATCATTACTTTACACATTTATTTTTTGTTATTTATGGATTTATTATTAATTAATTAAAATGTTCTTGTTGACTCAACACCACTATTGAACAAATTCCTACCTATATTATATATATATATATATATATATATATATATATACATTTTATATTATATATATATATATATATATATATATATATATATATATATATATATATATATATAATATAAAATGTATAGACATCTGCATTTTACATTTTTATTGAATGTACCTATATATTACAGTCACGTGTGTCAATTGAAAACTACTTATAAAAATTGTTGTCGGTATTAGATAAATATAAGTCGTCTCGTTGGAATAAAAATCAATCATATTTCTCACAAAACGCACATTTTATTGGTCATACCTTCAAACAACAAAAATAAAAATAAAAAACGCTTTAACGAATTCAGATGTAATTATGTACTTATATAATGTTTTAATTTCCAAAATTATCTAGATAGGTTTCAACCCTGCGAAAGTTATAATTTTTATTTTAAAGCCGGGTCGCACAGGGACTGCGAAATAAAACGATCAACAGAAACAGAAGGTTAAGATGGAGAGAGAAGCAATAAATGAAACTGGGTAAAATCACATGGTTGTAAAGTAAGCTCACCTCTGATCTAACGTAGGGCTTCGTTTGATTGGGATCGAACATACCGCAGGTGCCTCCCGGTAAAACTCCATACCACAACGACGATTTAGTCATAATTCTGGAAAGTATATTTTGTGTGTAAACAATAACTTTTAATTTCAGAGCTATCGTCTGGGCTCTATCTAATAAATTTTACGTTCGACAAATTTGTAAAAAAATCATATATTGTCAAATTATATACATACATACATAAACACTCACGCCTGTCACCCAGAGGGGTAGGCAGAGACTACGGACTTCCATTTGGCACGATCCTGACATACCTCTTTCGCCTCCTTTACATTCATATATCTACGCATACATGCTCGTCGGTTAAGGGTATTTCTAACGTGGCCCCTTTTCAAAATATCGCCAATTTGGTCGATAAACTTTTTTCTAGGGCGTCCCTTCCGGACTCGGCCGTTCGCATCTGCCATATAAATTTGCTTTGTGACTCTTTCCTCATTCATTATTTCTACATGACCAAACCACCGAAGCATTCCTTTCTTAATCCTGGTCACAACATCATCTTGCATACCACATTTATCTCTTATCACGCAATTTCTCACCCTGTCATTCAGATTCAACCCTAGCATACTCCTTAAAGACCGCATTTCCACAGCATTTATTCTACTTTCGTGCTTCTTCTGCCACACCCAGCTTTCACTAACATACATTAAAGTAGGGACTAACGCAGCATTATGAATTACCATACGTGCCTTTTTTGACACATTCTGATTCTTCATAATAGAGTGTAGTGCCCCATTCACTCTATTCCCTGCATTTACTTGTCGTTCTATATCCTTATCATATCTACCATCCCTGCTAAATAGACATCCCAAATACACAAACTCATCCACTTGCTCAATTAACTCTCCTTCTATTCTTATTTCACATACCATTTTGCTTTCTTCTCTTTCAAAAACCATCACTTTCGTCTTACTTGCGTTCACTTTCATTCCCCTTTCTTTTAATTCCCAGTTCATTAATGTAACCATCATTTGCAACTCAGCCGCCGATGACGCAAATATGACTTGATCATCGGCATACAAAAGGCATTTGACATTGTCAAATTGTACAGTAAAAATACATCTAATAAAGCTACAAAATTGTAAGAGTAAGACTGCTAAATATTTGTTAGTCAAACCTTTAAAATTGTAAACAAACACCTGAAATTTTCGATAAAAACTAAAAATATGTATTTAAAGTATAACTAATAATCACCAACACACCTATCAGAATAGCAATACAATTCTTACAACAATGTAAAATTTAAGCTACAACTCCGCGTTTAATAAACCTTTTTTTCTGACAAATTTGTAAATATTTGTCTGTCAAGTCAAAAAACCTTTATTGAACAGAAAAAAAATGAATAACTGTAGCCATAATTTTGCTATTTTGTAAATGTGCCACCATGATAATATTGTAATTTTTCCATTTTTACTAAACAGAAATATGTAGAAATATAAAATGTAAATCGTAATTAGAAACTGTTAGTCGTAACTTTTATCATATAGGGCCCTAATTTTAACTATCGTCTTCTAGATCTTTAAAGAATTTACAGTATTATACGAGCATAACATCACTTCAAAGGTGGGAATTAGTATCATTTCCATTTTTTGTAGACTATTCAAATTAGAATACATTTCCATTTTTAAATATGCTAAAATATCTTCCATTTTTTAAAATTCTAAAAATCTTTTGCTACCAACACATTTCTATCCTCAAAAGGCTGTACACAAATAACTATGAAAATAAAATGTACTTAACAGATCAGTAAATAGTAATATTTTAAAAATATAACTATTTTCCACTAATAGTTATATTTTTAAAATATTACAACAACAACAACAAACTAGTGCTCTGACAGTTGTATAAACCCAAAGTTATTATGTTTGCATAGGCACTTCGTGTATCGAGAACTTGCTATCGCCATCGATAACTGCTGATTAATAAATGGAAAGCTCCACAATCTCTAATCGTCTCGTCGTCTGACACATCATCATATTGTGAAGAAATTTATTAACATATTTTTATGATGCGCTAAATATGCCTGCGCTTGTTGTATTCTGAAGGTTATTTTAGCTAATGCCACCTTTGATCAACAATACCAACTAGATGTCGGGTCGGCGCAAAGAATACTTCTCAGTAAATAAGAGCGCACATGAGACTAGAGACACGAGAGCCTTTTTTTAAGCTTTTTTATTTTAGCTTTCCTAGCAATCCGTTTCTGTGTGCAGAGTCTGTTTCTGTTATAAATATTTTGATTTTTGATTGCACTGAAAAGTACTTGTATTATAAAGATTGTAAAGATGAATATAAAGACGTGAAATTTAGTGATAATTTGATTTATGACATCCAGCTATTTAATTTTTTTTTACCTTTGCCAGCCGCCTATATAACATACATTTAAAAAACAAAAAGCGTACTTGCAGTTTATTACTTTTTGTGTACAACACATAAAACACTTATAAATTAAATAATCATATTATACACAAAAACATAAAATGATTAGTATTTTATTTACTTATTATTCTTATTTATATTTATTATATCAACCCAAAGAAGTATGCAATGGGCGGTCTTATTGCTGACAGCAATATCTTCCAGACAACAAATGAAGGTACAGGATTACACGAAGATTACAGGCGTAGGGCAAATAGGTGTGATAAAAAGAATACACATATTTATATATATAATATACATAGATACGTACACTAAAACATATATACATACAAAAACTAAAATAGATATATATTGAATTAATTAAATGCAATCAATATACTACAAAAATTTTAATTAAACTTATGACCATTTTACAACCTGGACCAAATTCGAAGAAGAAAACAGAAACATAACAAAACGACGTAGCTCGCAAGGCAATAACGGGAAAAAGTACTTTATTTTTAATATCTTAAGGTTAATTTCACACGAAATGTTATTTAACCTATGTCTTAATTTGCAAGTGACAGGAGTATTGTAATGCTTTGTTCTTTTTTTGTGACTTATGATCGTAAGATTTAAGACTTTATTATTAGATGCCATGGTTGTAATTAGGTTGAACTTAAAACTACGCATTTTAATTTTTTCTCTCATTCATTTCTTTTTTTAACATTTTTTTCTAACATTCATTCTTTAGTAAACAAATGTAGATGTTTAAGTATATATTCCCGCGGACAGTATTTAGCTATGATTTCGTAAGTGACCCGTTATCTAGTTGGTATTGTTGATCGAAGAATGCCACAATGGAATAAAAATTACAACGCGGTCACATTAACTTGACGCATGGCTTTGATGACGTCATTTACAACAGTGTAACAGAGATGATAACCATGCTGACGATTGCCGGGCGAGATAAGGGAGTGCGGTGTCCAGCGGGCGGGGCCTCGCATTCCAGCGATGCGTCAAGTTAATGTGACCGCAATATACGTATTTGTTTCAGTGATAATTTATGTTAAATAGGTGGTATTTCATGTGTAGTCATTTATTTAAGCTAAAAATGTATAAGGATACATTTGGTCTTATTCGCATTTAATAATGCATTACAACTATTACATTATATTTTCAAAATCAAAAGGTCAATATAGAAAAAGCCGTAGTTCTTTCTACATTTTTGACCTGTGTTGTTGTTTTGACCGCGTATGGTTTGTTGACATTAAAACTCACTCTTTTCCGAGCACTGTTATTATTTGTCCCACTTTAAATTCAAGAAAGTTACTTCGTCTCCCTTCTTCTGACTTCTGGGAGTTTACAATAGCTTGAACCTACGAAAGATAAAAAACAAACCTTTAATTGATGACAACAATAATAGTAGTAAGCTAAATGAAGTGAATCAATGTTTTTGATATTATTAATGAATTTAAAATACCTGTTCGGGTTGAATATCTCGTAATTTCGGTCCAAGATCCTTAAACTTCGGCCGATCGTTAGGATCGTGTGACCAACACTCCAGCATTGTTGAGTAGTATTCATCAGGGCAACATTCCGGCCGCTCTAGTCTCTAAAATATAAAGTACTTAATTTAAAATCATTAACATGACCTAAAACTATAGAAGAAGGGACCAGTATAATAACACAGAAAACCGTATGTTTTAATTTTAGTATTTTGTGTTATTATAACTTAAAATATTTTAATTACAAAAGACAAGTATAGGTATGTAAGTAAATACTTGGATAGTGAAGTAAATTTTAACTAATTTTTGTGATACAGTACTTAGGTATTTTTTCTGTAGACCAAATTATTACTTAATTCTTTTTTGCTGTAAGTACATATCCAACAAAAAAAAATTAAATAAATTCACCTTTCATAACTTCCTTCTAAAATTCTTCGGTAACTTAAAGAATGATGAATTCTTCTGTTGGTCATTTCATTTAGTATCTATCTATGCAACTTATAGTAGGAACGACGTTTGCTATTATAATTTATCAAATAATAATTTTTAAAATACATTAAAACTTTTACAACCTTTTTTACTTATAATTAAATATACTAAACACTAAACAAAAACTATTTCAAGAAGTATTTATATAAAACTATGTACGTAAACCGCTTTAAAAAAACATTGAATCGCCTGGCATCGCGCTAGCCCAGATGAATGATGAAATGAATCGTAAGTTACTTAAATGAGACTGTCCGTTTCATGCGAAGTCTATGTAACTACCCTAAAAATAGAAAAATCAGATTTTATTTAAAATAAAATAACGAGAATAAATGAAACTAAATAAGGTACTAAAAATAAAAATGCAATCCCAAGTTTTTGATGGTTTTACAAGATGGTGCCCTTCCAGTCATATTGGAGAAGCTGTAATTTGTCACAGGTTATTTGTTTTGACAGTTAACGTCAAAATGACAACATCCGCCATTAGTGTTGCATTTCTTGATAAGAATGAAATATTAATACCACTAAAATAAAGACAAATTCGTAATATTATATAATGCGTTTTGAATAGTATGAATAAATAAGTTGGTTTTTCTTTCTCTCGCGGCTCTACCCATAGCTCTCACCACACTACAAAAGGTTAGCTGGCAGAGAATGCCTTTTCGGCATTAAGTTCGCCTTTGTACCAAATTGTTTTGTTTGAGTGCAATAAAGAATTTTCTATCTATCTATCTATCTAAATTCGTAGATTTGAATGATCATATCAATTTAGGCCATTTTCGACCCCCTATAACTTAGTTGTGGATAGAACTGGAAACCTGAATTTTCAGAAACCAAGCAGTCATTGTATAGAAACGGTATATTTTAAATTTGATTAAATTTGAACCAGTAGTTTAGGAATTATAATTAGTCAAAGTTTCTTAATTTTGTCACTCACTGACTGACCGATCATCAAAACTCTAAGGCACTTCTAGCAGATACGGAAGCTTCAAACTTAGAACACAATTAGTGTTTAGTGTATAAATCAAGGAAAAACTAAAATATATTTCAATTTCGGTCCAGTTTTCTAGATACGCTAATTGCATAAATAACTTTGTAATCCCATATAAATATACAGGATTACAAAGTTACATTTGCAGTGAATGAATCAGTGTACCTGTATATGTATAATATAATGGAATAAAAGGTGTAGACATTGTTGGTAATCAAGAAGTAGAAGGTACCGGAAGGAAAAAAGAAGGACTATCTGCAAAATAAATGAGATGCTATCAAAAACATAACTTGTAAAAAAAACCAAGTCTCGCAACTCAGTTCTTCTATCGTAAAAAGTTGTGAGATCCATGTAATACCAAGTCGGTTAATTTATTCAGTCCCTACTTAAGGGTCCTTCTGTCTTAAGTTATTACTTAATTAGCTAAAGTAACAACATCTTATTGTGACCATATCAATATTAAAAATCTTTCATGTTTTAAATAAATAGATTGACTTGGCAATCGAATTTAATATAATATGTATTACTTGTGAGATACATTGTGTTTTCATGCGATGGCCCAAGGCTGTTGTCAAATGCATTCGTCGGTGAATTACTAAAACGCAGTGCGAATACGTCAAGGCATACATTAATGAAAATGCACAATTTACATAACCGATTAACATACATATTCCGAAAGGTATTAAGTATTATTTAGGGTTTCTTAAACTACAAAAAGCCGTAAAACAAGTTGTTGAATTTCAAAATAGGAGAGTGCTTTTTCGTATAACGCTATATAAATATAGTTTGATTAAAGTACAAAAATTCAATTAATTAAAATAAAATTGCTGAAAGTGACTTTTTAAGAAAATGAAACTTGTCCATCAAAGTTATGGAAGCTTTGGATTATTTTTAGGAAACTATCATTTATATTTAAGGACTGAGATGGCTATTTGATTCGTTTTTCTATTGCATTCAAATTATGGTAACAAAAATTTACAATAACTATAAACATACATGTATTAAATTATTAATAGTTTGTGTCCACAACTTTAGAAAAATCTAAACACTGCATTATTACTGGATCGGGATATAGAAAGGCGATCATGTCACTAAATGTGATTTGTGATTGAAATATATAACTAAACGAATTATGATTTAATTTTTGTTATAAAATCATAGACTGTAAACATTGGTATTACCAGAAACCACGAACTAGTAAGAAAATTAATTACTTGAAAGTTTGGAGCATCTATCGCTTCCAGAATTTGCTGTCCAGAGAAAGCTGCCCAAGGCTGGAAACCGTAAGTAAACATTTCCCAGAGACAAACTCCGAAAGCCCAGACGTCACTGGCGGACGTGAAGCGAAGGTATAGGATGCATTCTGGCGCACACCTGAAATTTTTTAAGTATTAATATTATACTGTAATACATTTATGTGCAACTGTTTTAATTAAATAATTAACGAAATACACATTTAAGATTACATATAGGAGAGATGTGTTAGAGTAAAGGAATTCCTGTAAATTCCGAAACGATAATTACCCCATCCGAATAAAACAACTGCGGCAAATATAAAAAGGGCCATGATTAAGCTTCCTTTCGGTCTTCGGTCGGTCTGTTGTGCATAAATAATGAGCATCAAGTCCACACAAATAGGATAAATATAATAAAGGCATTCAATATATATATATATATATATATATATATATATATATATATATATAATAAAGAAATTCACACTGTTGTGTTAATCGATTAATTGAAAAAAAAATTTACAGTAATAATTAATATCGCCGTGCAGTGGCTGCGCAAGAAGTCCACTACACCATGATGTCGTCCCGTGGGTGTAGTAAAAGCCGACAGAGGGAAACACAAACAGGAAATGGGCAGCAGCATCTTCCTGATAACAAATAATTATAAACTGTGGTTGACAACCCGCCTGCCAAGCGGGGCATCCATAGCCGAATCCGATGGATGAAATATATGGAAATCTGTGAAGGAGACCTTTGTTCAACAGTGGACTTTTATAGGCTGTAATGAATGAATAGAACAATAAGCAAATAAAAACAACCAAAAAGATGCCGCACTCAGCACGAACCAAACGAAAGATAAATGAACATAATGATAACGTCAACGAAGCAACGTTAGTGGTGCTCTAGTTTTATCTTTTGAAGGCTGGCACTTTAATCGTGGTGGTTTAATTTTAATATGTAGTATTATAATTTTGGTACTGCGCAATTAAAAGGATAGTACCCGGTTGACCGAGCTTTGCTCGGTATTTTTCGCTCGGTTTTTTTTTAATTCGTGTGTTTCGGAAATTATATTTAGATACAAATTACATACTGATGAAATACGAATAATATTTTTTGATCGTAGCGACATAATAGAAAAAACTGAACTGGTTATTTGAATAAAACATCATGAGAGCAATTAGTTTAATTTAAATTTTCGTGTTTTTAAAAAATACTAAAAAAAGGGCTCGAAAAAATAGATTTTCTCAAAAAAGAAAGGAACTTGAAAAAAATATTAAAAAAAGTCGGTCTGTCGGTCTGGTATTACGATTCTGTGACCGCCCAATATACCAATTAGGCTATTTGTAATCATTAATAAACTGTCAAAATTTACCTTCTTATTCTAACGATATTGTAGCAGTTTTTCATTGCCTAAAAACACGGACAAAAAGACATTTTCTAAAAATAAATCCTAGCTAGATCGATTTAGTGCCCCCGAAACTCCCTGCACACAAAATTTTATGAAAATCGTTGGAACCGTTTCCGAGATTCCGATTATATACATATATATATATATATATATATATATATATATATATATATATATATATATATATATATATACAAGAATTGTATTTATATAATAATTTATATAATTATATATATATATATATATATATATATATATATATATATATACAAGAATTGTATTTATATAATAATTTATATAATTATATATATATATATATATATATATATATATATATATATATATATATATATATACAAGAATTGCTCGTTTAAAGGTATAGGATAATAACAAATGACTGCATATCAGATGAATTCATTATTTTTAATAGAAATAAAAACATGTTTCATGTCTAATTGACAACTCTGTAGCTCAACGGATTAGAGCTCCTTACATCCGGTTGACAAGTCCCGGTTTCGAAAATCTAACACGGTATCATCGTTTGTGCGCAAACGAATTGCTTAGTTTTCGTGTCTAGCTAAGACATTCAGTGATTGACCCCGTGTCTCTAATAGTTTATATGAGCCTATCTCATCATTCATTTTAAGTACCTACTTACACCTAGGTTAAGTCGGCTACAAGGTGCAGTTCGTTTCGGTTGGTAAAATTAACAAGTTATTATCCACAAAGCTGGTGAATAGCCGGGACGACGACAGCTGAATGAAAAGCTAGGGGCTTAAGAAGTACATGCAAGCGGATTTATTTTAGTTGCCAGCGCCATCTATCAATGATCAATATAAACTTTATTGATTTCTTAGTGTCACAAGTTACAAAAAATAGCTAGATGGCTGAGTAAATAAATAAGGAGGATATATTTATTTAAAAAAAATCTTTTAAAAATTAAATAATTGAATGCATATTTATATAACGTACTTTTGTCATAGGGCTGTCAAATTTTAAATATGCAATTATTTACTGAAAAGAACAGTGTTTTAATTTTTTTTTTCAATTATGATGTGCACTTTGAAGTATATGTAGACATGGGTCTATTGAATGAATTCCCTATTTTTGTAGAATCATGTCACAGCCAACATATCTAGTCTTCCTATATATATATATATATATATATATATATATATATATATATATATATATATATATATATACATAGCTTAAAGTTGGCTTGTGATGCCTACTATTAATACATCAATACCTAAAATGTGTAATAAGTGCAATCCATTTTCTTTAAAACATCGTATAATTCGTGCTTGCCCTGCAGATTCTTCCACTGACCTTCACGCCACTTTACACAAACATTTTCTATTTCACAGGATATGTATATGGAGACTGTTAGCTTTTTAAAGGAATATTTAGTTCATAATTTATTGAAGTTAGACTGACAAAATGTGCACATATTTGGCATAATGTAAGTGTGTGTTGTGGCCCATAAACACCTATACCTAGCCTTGATTAAGAATCGATAGAAAATGGATCCCCTGATGGCCAAGATGGAAAGATTTATTACGAGAAAAAGAGTCTTCAGTTCTAGTCGCTCATTACATACGCAAGTATTCTGTCCGAGTATGGTCTTTTCTCGGTCAAACCGTGCCGTGGTAACTCAGATGGTTAACGCTCGCTGTAAATATAACAGAACGCGAGCAACCCGGGTTCGAATCCCACCGGCACCAATGAAATTGTTAATTGCAATTTTAAGTGCAGATTTACCACGTACTCGACGGTAAAGGAAAACATCGCGAGTAAACCTGCATGTCTGAGGAATAAGAAAAAAATATTTCGAAGACATGTGAAGTTCGCCAACACGCATTGGGGTGGCGCGGCGGACACTTCCTTGCCCTAAAACCCTCTCATAAATGAGGGGAGGCCTGTGCCCAGCAGTGGCAAGTATATAGGCTGTTACTGTACTTTACATTACTTCGGTCAAACCAATCCAAACATAGTGCAAACATAAAAAACGTTAGTGCAGATTTGTAAACATTTAGTGTGTACTCTTTAACAGACCGATTTAAGTACATATAAGACACATATTTTCTAATGTTTCTGTTTCAAATCTTATTTCATTGTATGTATGTAATTTATATTTATTTTTACTGAAATTATAATTTTTAAAAACAACTACGTAACAACGAATCTTATAAACACTTACTATTTATGTGTATAACAATTGATTTGTTATTTTGCGAAAACTTAAAAAATAAAACAGAATAAAAACCTAATATAAATTTAAAAAAATGCAAAAAAAATACTTACCAGGCGACAGGTAGTTTGAGATTCACGTTGTAATTAGTTTGGTAATAATCTTTCCCTACACCCAGAGCACGCGAAAGCCCAAAATCAGATATTTTTACTCTATCCTTACTAAACACTAAGATATTCCTTGCTGCTAAGTCCCTGTAAGAAGAAATTTTAATTATATATTAATTATATATCTTTGTTACAAATCTCCGCCTTATTATTTTTTAGTATATTGCGAACTTACCTATGAATCAGTCTTTTGTTTTCTAAATAAGTCATACCATCACAGATTTGTTGCGCAAATTCACAAAGGTTTGGCACTGGGAAGTTCGTACGTAGTGACACCTCACGAAGGCATTCCAGGAGAGAACGTAGTGGTGCTAACTCTGTAACCTTTAATAAATAAAATATTCACTGACGTACAATCTTGAATTTAGTACTATCAAAAGGTTTATATTTATTTGAATATTGTTTTCTAATACAGCTCTAACAAATGTCATCACTGTTTAAAGAACAAAACTTGCTAAAACCCTCGGTTTGAAGTATAATTATTTATTAATATTGTTACGAGCTTGAGGTTCGTGACAATAAAAATTGCCGATAGAATTACCTAAATTAACACTTTAATTTTATTTACACCAATTAAAACTTAAAACACTAACAATTAATCACACTGATTCACTTTATTCCGCTCCGAAGCTTCGCTTGTCTCGCCAAATTCAATACTTCCCCGATCGCACCTTGCAGCGCCTATAAATACACATTAGTACCGAAACATCCAGAACATTCAAGTAAATACGCGCACCAATCGACAAAGCGCCGAAAGTTCGGTCTGGTCTGTCGGTTGAAAAATTAGTGATGTCATTTTCTGGAAAGCTCTCTCCTCGCTCTGTTACCCGACACTAGGTGGCGCTAGTGCCAGATGTCAACTTAGCCGCGCAACAATATTTATGACAGATGACAGATGATTCACTTGAGGCAAAGATTGGCTGGTGATTTTCTTATAGGCACTAAACCAAGATATTTTATGAATAGGAACCATTTTTGTCCATATAAAATTTAATTGCAACACCATTTAGTAGATATATATAATTATGATCATAGGTCATAGCATAATATGAACTATCACCTCGAGGAAACAAATAAGTAAATTTGTGATTATGACCTTAACAGGTCGAGTCGTTCAAAATCAGATGTTACATTATATTTTTCTTCGACGTAACATACTTATTAAAACAAAGAATCATTAAAATCAGTTCAGAAATGGCAAAGATACAAAAAGAACCTACATACAAAAAATAACATTTTTTTATATGATAAGGGTGACAAACAAGTACACAGTTCACCTGATGGTAAGTAGTTGCTGTGGTCCATAGACATCTACATCTATTCTCGATTACGAATCAAAATGCAGATACGGGTGACACCATGAGGACTAGGATGGAATGCCTCGTTTCCAATAAAAAGGGTCTCCGGTTCTCTACACTCACCGTAAGAAGCACACAGCATTAACCTGCTAATTTACTCTGGTATGCTATGAGAGCGTGGTCGATCCCCGGTCAAGCCGACCAATTCGGGCCACAACTATACAACTAATTTAGCTGCAGCATGGCTCTACCATGTAAATATAATTTTACATGTATGTTATTATATAATAGTATAATAACAAACATGTAAACAGGAAAAGAACATATAATCGAAAATCGGTAAAACGGGAACCAAGCTATCCAGAGTGGTGGGTGTTAAAATCACCAAGGATCACGATCTCTGTGGATGTGACGTTGGCATGTTGTAGCACGGAGTTTGCAGCCATTAGGACGTGGTCGATGTGTCGGTCTGTGTCGGCATTACCGCTATGGGACCTATAGACGCGGAGACGGTCTTCGCTCTCTACACGCAGCCAAAGGCTGAACAGGTACCTTACCTTCCTGCTGAGGCGTCGGAAATCACACACGATATCACAGACATACGATATCCAGGTTAATTGTGATAGGAAAAATTGAAACTGATACTTTTTATCAAATATTTCCCCCTAGCAAAGCAGGATATCTAAAATTAACTTATTTGTCACCCTTACCGGATTCCGATGACTTGACAGAGTTTGTTTCTGTGTAATCAAATAAAGATAAACGTTTATAATTAGTTCTGAAAAGAATATTTTCCTTATACTAAAATTCAATTTTGTAAAGAGGAATGTAATGGCGTAATTATATTTATATTTAAGTACAGGATGATTTTGTAAAGGCAAGTATTTTTTATTCTAAAACAGCAAACTATATTTATTATGTTTTAGTATATTTAATCCGTACGAAATACTTAGTTAAAAAACTCTTTCTAACTCTGAAACATTTGTTTGTACCATATTATGTGCAAGCAAATATTTTTCACGTTCGATTCAAATAAAGATATGTCAAGAGATAGATCAAGATTATGTCCAAAATACAGTTTTGTAATTAAAATTAACAACACTTGACATTTGAATAGAAATAAGCCCGTTTCTTCTTTCTCATTCTCTTCTTATGTCACCCTCGGGACAAAATGAGGTGATGGATTATCTAACGTATCTATCACACAACCAAGACTCTTTTATTTTATATATTCACTTCTACACAATTGGTTAATCATCATATAGAAAAACCGCAGGCGACATAAAAAAATTAGATGTCGTCGTAATTGGCAGTACATTCTCAGGAAAAACTCCAGATTGTAAACCATTAGGATGATATGGATGGAATTATATATATTCAATAATTGTACTGGTTCTATACACTTCAGTATGAAATACGGCAATGAAGCCACTGTATTTTGCAGGCAGAAATAGGTAATATGTAATATACAATAGAAGTAGGTAAACTTCAGGAAACCACGAAGACAAGACACATGCAGTTTTCTTGATTGACAAACGACATCGATGCCTTAGATCTGTACAAGATTATTTTAATAGAAAGGCGTTTACTATTAATGCAAAACAAAAGAAATAAAAATATGACATATTTTTATTTTTTACTAGTTATGTCCTGTTTCGGACGGCAGGGTATTACCGTGACTGCGGACACACGTGCGTTTGTATGAAGTTGGAATACTGTATAGATAATATTACCGTGCCACAGTCGCCCTGGGACAATCTCCCACTTTATGACGTACGTTCCTTGCCTAGTAATATTAAATACTTGAATGTACATGATCTCAAAAATAGTTTTATGATCTATTTTGTGTAATGCTTTGTTGTTAAAAACTTTATGATTCAAAAATAATTATTCTTATGTTAACATTTACACATTTTAAATTATTATAATTAGGAATTTTTACGATGTGAATATTTTCAACAATATAATAATTCAATAAACTTATTTATTTTTATTTTCGGATATTTATAAAAACCTTTTTTACACACATCTGGTAATTGCCTAGTGCTGGTGACCTACGTCCCACGCACCCCTGAATGCGTATGTATAATACGACCCTAAGTATTTACAATACAAATTCTTGCTTAAAAACTTCCTTACAAAAATTATTATTAAAGGCTAACCTTTCAATTTTGTAATTATATTCAAATTATATTCTAATAAGAGTTAATATGCTAATTACACTAATTGAGAAATTATAATAGTCTTAAAATAAAGTTCGTCACTTGGTAAATTATATTTGTCGCAGGCGCTAACTACTCTAATTTAAGGAATTGAAATAGTCTTAAAACACAGCTCGTCACTGGTTGATTGTATGCTTGTCGCCGACATTCTCCCTCTCGTGCGTCGCACCATCCTCCTGGCTCGGCGATACTCCCGGCACCAGCAGCACTACTCTCGAACTGGGTCTTCTCATCACACCTCCGCGCGTCTCGACGTCGACGATCCTTGTTCGCCCATCAGGTCCAGGATACACTTGGGAGATTCTGCCGCGTGGCCAGGTGCATCTTGGTAGGCTGTGGTCGACGATCAGCACGATGTCCGCAACTTGCAGGTCTGTGGTGCTGGTTCTTGCCTTCATCTTCATTGGCAAGAGAGTGGGTAGATATTCTCGCAGCCAACGTTGCCAGAAGTGATCAGCAAGCCGCTGCGTGGCCTTCCATGTGGATCTGCCCACGAGTTCGTTGTCGTTGAAGCTGCCGATTCTCGCTGCGCCGCAGAACCGCCCGATGAGGGAGTGGTTCGGTGTTAGTGCTTCTTCTTCAAGGTTCTCAGAGAGGTGTGTGAGAGGTCGAGAGTTGACTATGTGTTCGGCCTCTAGGAGGAGAGTGTGGAGTACCTCCTCTCGTTGATACCTTTCGTGAAGTGTGGCGTCTAGTGCGATCTTGACTGATCGCACCAAACGTTCCCATGCGCCACCCATATTTGGCGCACCTGGAGGGATGAATTTCCATTGCACGCCGATCTTTTCTGCTTCTGAGGTGAGGTCTTCTTGCTGCAAGGTGTCGAGCGCTTCTTTTATTTCTTTGTTGGCGCCGACGAAGTTAGTCCCGTTGTCGCTATAGATTTTCTTAGGCATCCCTCTTCTTGCGGTGAATCGTCACAGCGCCATGATCATGCTGTCGGTGAAGAGCGAAGGAGTTAGCTCAATGTGCACAGCCCTTGTTGTGAGGCATGTAAATAGAGCCCCCCATCTCTTTTCGTGCCGTCTTGCCACGGTGATTGTCATCGGTCCGAAGTAGTCCACGCCCGTGCACGTAAAAGGATGATATCCGTGCATCAGCCTTTCCGCCGGTAAGTTGCCTGTTGGTATTTCTTGAGGTCTTGTTTTTCTCGTTTTGCACCATTGACATTGATGCTGGACCGCCTTGATTGCTGACCTTAGACTGAGTATCCAGAAGCGTTGTCGTATTTCATTCATCACCGTCGCGTGATTTCCATGATTGAAGCGGCAGTGGAATTCTTCTATGATGAGTTGTGTTGTCTTGTCAATGCTGTCGAGCACGATGGGTCGTTTGTAGTCCCTGGTCACACCCTGTATCACGTCGATTCTTCCCTTTAGCCGCAGGAGACCCTCTTCTAGTACTATGTCGAGCCTTTTCAATTTACTGCTGCCCTCTAATTGGTTCCCTTGCTGAAGGCGCTGGATGTCTTCTCTGAAACTGTTGTCTTGGCTTCTTTTCAGCAAAAGAGTTTCAGCTTTCTCGAGTAGTTCGGTGTCCATCGGTATATATTTCTTTTCTGTTATTTTTGAAGATCTGTGTTGCTTCTCTACAGTCTTCGTTCCTTTTCTTTTTCTCATTTTCCAGGTGGGATCATTTTTGCAGACGTTGACCTTCACCCCTTTTCTGCAGAGTTGTAAGAACTGCAGTACTCTCGCTGTTGTTGCTGCGACGTCCGCTGCCCTTTCTTCGCCGGTGGTTGTTTTCTTGAAAGTTCTTGGTGCCCTCCAATGTGCTTCTTCTTTTCTCAGGAAGCTTGGTCCGGTGAACCATCGGTGAGTGCAGTTGAAGTCTTCTGGCACGTCGCGTGTTTAGTCATCTGCAGGATTCTGCGCTGTAGGCACCCATCTCTAGTCTTGCGGTTTGGTGAGGTCCTCTATCTCTGCTAAGCGATGAGCCACGAACGTCTTGAGTCTTTCCAAAATGTTTTCTTTGTTACTTTTAGGTCCAATTCTTCTTCAGCTGAATGAGCCAGTCTGCTTCCTAGGAGGGCTGCCTGTAGTTCGAGTCTCGGGATGGACACTGGCTTCAGTGGAGTGACTCTCGCCTTTGCTGCCACTAAGCTGACGTGGTAGGTTCCATCTTGCCCTTCTGTCCTCCAATAAACTGCCGCTGCGTACGCCAGCTCGCTCACATCAACGAAAGTGTGTAGCTCCCCCTCGGTGCAATGTGGCGCCAGGCATCTCGGAACTTGCAGGTCTTGGAGTAGCTTCATCTTCTCCAGGTAGGTTTTCCATACTTCGTACTCCCTTTCTTTTATTTCGTCATCCCAACCGACGCCACTTCGCCATATGTTCTGAAGCAGCTTCTTGCCTTGGATGAGAACTGGTGATGCTAAACCCAGCGGATCAAAGGTCGACATTACTGCGCTGGTAACTTCCCTCTTCGTAGGCACCTTGAGTCCTCTTGCTATTTGTTCTGGTGTATTTCGGAGGTTTGCCCTGTAGCCGATGGAGTCCTTTTTGGTGAACCAGCGCAGACCTAATGTCCTCTCTTCCTTCTCGCCTAGGTCCACTTCTGTCTTCTCAATGGAGTCGATCTTCACGTCTTGCAGCAGTTCGGGTTGATTTGACGCCCATCCCCTGAGTTCGAAGCCTGCCTTCTTGTGTATGAAGTCCACCTGCGTCGTCACTTTTCTAAAGTCTTCTTCTGAGTGGAAGCTGTGCAGGTAATCGTCCATGTAATGGTTTAGCTCGACCGCCCTTGCTGCCTCTGGATACTACTCTTTGTAGTCCGCTGCGTTTCGATTCTTCACATAGATTGCGGTGCTCGGAGATGATGTTGCGCCGAAGATAACCGATGTCATCCTGTACTCTTTTGGAGGCACGTCGCGACGAGCCCCGCGCCACAAAAACCTCAGGCTATCTCTGTCTTCTGGTCGAATGCGAACTTGAAGAAACATTTCTCTGATATCGGCTGCCACAGCTAGCGGGCTCTGTCGAAACCTTAGTAGTATCCCGAAGAGTGACTGCAGTAGATCTGGTCCTGGCAGTAGAGCATCGTTGAGGCTTCTTCCCTTTGACTTGACTGCAGCGTCGAAGACGATCCTTATCTTTTTCTTCAGTGGGTGTACTACGGAGAAGTGAGGGAGGTACCATTTCTTCTTGGAGTCCTTTTGTGTAATAGGTGCTTCTTCTGCATACTTGCTGTCGATAAGATGCTGGATCTGCTTGATATATTCTGCCTTCAGCTGAGGGTCCTTATCCATCTTCTTTTCAATACTGAACAACCGGTTCTTTGCAGATGAGTAGCTCTCAGGCATCTGTTCATCTTCATTTTTCCATAAGAGTCCAGCTTCAAATCGTCCATCTTCAAGTCTTCTGCAGGTTTTCTCTAGGATGGCGAGTGCTCTTCCTTCTGAGTCTCTGGTGGGTCTTCGTGGCTGCACACCAAGCGCCTCGATTGCAAAGTGGTCCTTGATGGCTTGATGCATCTCCTCATCTGGTGTGCTGACATGTAGACACGTGTTCATGAAATGTACTACTCTTGCAGACCCGGTGTCTGATCCGTGAAGCACACATCCAAGCCCTGTTCTTGAAGCAACTGGTTCTCCTGGTTTCCCTTTCCTTACTTCTTGAGTCACTATCAGCTCCCAGTTGTCTTGACCGATGAGCAGCTGTGGTGATTCCCCTTTATAATAAAGAGAGTCGGCGATCTTTTTCAAATGTTGGCATTCTTCTATCCTTTTCTTCCCTAGGAACTGTGGTGCAAGCTTCAAATCGTTGATAGTTCGGACTCTCCTCAAGGTCTTCTTGCTTCCTTGATGAACCCCTTTCACAACAAGGTCCAGCGTCTGAGAATCCTTCTTCTTGATTTGCCTGCCTCCTACTGCCTCGATGACCAGCTCCTCTTTGTTGCCTTGAGCGCCGACTTCTTCTGTCACCTTTGTCTCAATAAGTGACACTGTCGACCCTTCATCCATGAGGGCCAATATTCTTTTGGATCCTTTTGGCCCGAAGACTTCTACTGGAACTATCATCAGGTATGCCCTTGTGTTATTGACTGCATTTACTGATGTCATGACGCTTGCTACTTCTTCTTGTGTTTCCGCCTTCTTCTCTCCCGAGGTCCTATTTTCTGGTTCGACGTGCAGCAAATGATGATGCCACCTCTTGCACTCCTTACATGGTGGTTTCTTGCAGCTCTCCTTTCGATGTTTTCCTTGAAGACATTTGAAGCAAACGTGACTTTTCTTTACTGTTGCCCATCGATCTTGTACTGAAGTCTTCTGGAACTTCTGGCAGTCGACGAGGAAGTGTCCACCTTGACACATAGGACAAGTCTTTTCTGTTGACTGTCTTGTATCTTTTTTTTTAAAGTCCTATTCCCTCGTAGAATGCGTCGCTTGTCGATGAGTTCTTCTGAACCAGCTCTTCTCTTCTGAGGTCGCGATGGCTCCACATTTGTCTGCTTCGCTTGTTGCCCTTTAGTGCTCTTCTTAGTCGAGCCATGTTTTGAACTGCGTTGAACATTGGGGCGGTATCTTCGTAGACCACCTTGAAGGCCAACCACTCGCTGCTGTTGCCATCGAAGTAGGGTAGCTTGTGGATATACTTCGGCTGAGCTACTGGTCCTCCCCATGTGGTAAGGGCTTCCTTCAATGCTATCTTCAGCGTTTGAATTTCGCTCGTATCTTTTTTCGTTGAGGAGTTCTCTTTAGGCTTCACATTTGGCTCTTCCGGAGGGTGCTGACCTCGTTGCTCGTTTTCCCATGTTGTTTTCTTCCATTACTGATGTCTCGATCCTGCACCTGTGCTGTTCTGTCTTCCTGGTCTTCATCCACGGAGTCCTCCTCTTCACATTGTGCCAGCTCTAATCTGACGCGTGCTAGCTTCGTCGCAGCTTGAGCTTGCTTTAGCTCCATGCGTGCTAATTCTTCTCTGGCTTCCAGCTCCCGTCTCCTGGCTGAGGAGCTCGTGGTCTTCATAGTACTGGCGCGACGACTGACCCCCTTTGGTTTAAGGGTTGTGGCAGAGCCATGAACGCCCTTGTCTGGAATATCCTCTGGAGTCTTCCTTGTCGTCTCCTCCTGTGCGGTTTCATCCTTGGATGCCGCCGTGGTGGCAGTTGCAACTGTGGTCTCTGTCGTTGTGGTATCCTCTGTGGTCGTAGTGCCTGAAGAATCTGACGTAGTTGCTGTTCCCGATGATGCTGACGCTGACTCAGACTTGACCCCTTCTGATCCTGACATTTCACCTGTCGCGTCCTTATCCGAGGGACGGGACCCGGGACGTGAGGGGGTATCCTTCTGTGACCTGGTAACCGGCGTCTTGAACGGATTCTTCTATATACTTCTAGCAGGGATCCGGCTCGAAGGACCAACTGATTCGGACGGCAGGGATACGTCCAGTGTCCGCAGTCGCCCTGGGACAATCTCCCACTTTATGACGTACGTTCCTTGCCTAGTGCTGGTGACCCACGTCCCACGCACCCCTGAATGCGTATGTATAATACGACCCTACTAGGACCCCGAGAGAGAGAGAGATAGACGATCAGCCGGGAGGAGGCAATTAAAACACTTTTCTTCTAGGTAGCTTCTTGTTCCTTAGGTTTCGGCTTCCTTTTTTCTTATTGTTGTAGCCTCTTCGACGGCTGTGCTGCGAATGCGATTTGAGCCGAAAGCTCGGCTTATATACCCGCCGGCGTTATCGTACGGACGTTAGCGATGTTTTCCCTATCTCGCGCGTTGTTTTTATTTCGAGCCGAAACCTTAGGAGCCTTTATTTATTAAAACTTTTACATAACCCTTACAATTTATACATCATTATATTGCTCTAGTACTATTCGATAATATAAAATAATAATATTAACTAGTAAGTACTTTATATAAAACTTCTAGAGCAAAAACCTTACAAAATTGCTAACTTACTATACATTTTGTCTTATATTTATTAAAACAGATGTCTAATCTACTTTTCTCTTTGTTTACATTATTTTATATATAAACCTTCAATCTAACACCAGTTTTTAAGCGTTAAACAAAACTTAAATTTTTTATAAGTATTTAGAATACAATTTCTTGCTTAAAAACTTCCTTACAAAATTATTATTAAAAGCTAACCTTTCAATTTTGTAATTATATTTAAATTATATTCTAATAAGAGTTAATACGCTAATTACACTAATTGAGAAATTATAATAGTCTTAAAATAAAGTTCGTCACTTGGTAAATTATATTTGTCGCAGGCGCAAACTACACTAATTTAAGGAATTGAAATAGTCTTAAAACACAGCTCGTCACTGGTTGATTGTATGATTGTCGCCGACATGTCCAAAGTAATAAAGCCAAGGCTACCCTCTTAGACTTACATACCACCGCCCATCGATGTATAATCACAGATGGAATAAAAAATTCCAGAAGCAAACCCGCCCCTCCCCCTTCTATTTACTTTTACCCGGATAATACCAGCATTGTTGCCGTTTTTGTCACTGATATGGTACTTCTACTTTTCTTTTACTACTCTTTCTCCTGCCTGAAATAAACAGTTGTCTAACCAAGGTTCTAATAAGACTGAACAAACCACAGATCAGGATAGTAACAAGTCCTATCACAGGACATGGCTTTTTTAACAAAAATTTGTTCATCATAGGTGTTACCGATACGAAGAAACTGCGGCTCAAGTGTTGCTGACATGTCCAGAAGTCGCTTCATACAGGGCTAAACATCTCGGCACGCCGGGATCGCTCCCCGAAGTTGCTTGCAACATCAAAGGACTGTTGAACTTCTTCTGGGAAATATCATGGCTCGAATAACCACATTATTCCTGCCCACACGCAAAATACGCGCTTAGATGTGGAGTTGCGAAAAACAGCCCGTCGTAATCTAATCTAATCTAATGGTACTTCTATGAATGGAACTTTTTATTCCATCACCTGTCACATATCAGAGACACCCATGGGATGATAAGATGGAAAAAACCTCATCCCATCCCAATCTGAAACCTCATCCCATCCCAATCCGACGCCAACCTAAAGTGTGACAACCTGCAGAACTTAACCACAATGGAAGCAAGAGTATTTATTAACACTCTGGATCAGAAGCAGTTTGAAGAACCTACAGGAACCTTGTAGGATAATTGACATATGTCCGGATGAAAGGACAGCAGAAGGCCTAACAGGAAAGGTGCATGATCCTCCACATCTGAAATTAGCGTGTGTGAAATAACCAATTATGTAATGCTATATGCCAAGATAGAGCCCTAAATAGATATTTAGACGGAATCTATTCGGTATTCTATAGAATGCTTAGATAAATGAAGATATTTTATAATTCATCTGATCGTTTTCGGCATTCTACATAAATCCTATGTATTCTAGATAATACCGGATTATATAGATTGCCGATAAAATAAATACTTCTGTAACACCTGTAAAACATGCTGAATGGCTTTTGGTATCAGCAAAAATACCGTGTATTGGCCACATAATAATATCCACTACCCCATATAGCCGTGCTGTGGTAGTTCAGATGGTTAGCACTCGCTGTAAATTTCAAAGTAAACGAGCAAACCAGTTTCGATCCCCGCTGGCACCAAAGAAGTTGTTAATTGCAATTTTAAGTGCTGATTTACCACATGCTCAGCGGTGAAGGAAAACATCGTGAACGAGGACATGTGAAGTTTGCCAACACGCATTGGGGCAGCGCGGGGGACAATTCCTTGCCCTAAAACCCTCTCAGAAATGAGGGGAGGCCTGTGCCCAGCAGTGGGACGTATATAGGCTGTAACTTTACTTTACTTTTACCCCATATAGTGTTGTGGGTGTTGTAATAGGCGGCAGAGGAAAACCAACAGATTTGAAGCAGCAGTTACCTGCCTGCCAAGCGTGGCAAATATGTTAAATATCCTCCTTATTAAGCAATCTATGGAGAGGCCTATGTTCAGCAGTAGACTAAACTAGAAAAAAGTCATCAGTAAGCATCATCTTGCATACTATTAAAAATTGCATGTTTTAAACTATCAAATAAACTCATCTTTATAAAAATAACACCAAATATGTTTTGTAACTTACCAGCATTAACGAGTCTAAGTGTAAAACAACACCATATAATCGTACAATGTTCGGGTGCTCAATGCTGTGCATAACAGCAGCTTCCTTCAAGAATTCAGTGGAGTTTGAAGTCATACGTTCATGACCCAAGCATTTTATAGCCACTTGCAACTGTAATGAAAAAAATCGACGTTACAATAATGTTTTTTTAATTTTATTAGACAATGTATATTATATATATATATATATAAATATATATATATATATATATATATATATATATATATATAAATATATATATATATATATATATATATATATATATATATATATATTTATATATATATAAATATATATATATATATATATATATATATATATATTTTGTAGTCTTTACCTGCGGGTGTGATTAAAGATAGCAATAGATGAACAGACAACGCCGTTTTAAATTCCATTCTTTAACTGCACAAGTAGTATAATTCATAATAATATAGAAAAAGCGATAATTGGATCAGTATTATGTGCCTAGTCACAGATTTTAAAACCAGCAAATTTGATAAATGTCCATGCATAAAACACCTGTTTATACATAAAACACCTATGTTGAAGTTGGCCGATAGTTTAGCTAGCTGGAGACTTATGCTCATGTCTATTTTTATTTTATTAGATGACATATAAATAAAACTTTTGATATATATGCTTATAGATTTTTAAAACAAGTTACCCTTTGATTTCCAGTAGTCCAAGTGCCTTGTTGTACAACACCAAATTGTCCCATGCCTAACTCTTTATTTATTGTTATATCCTCAATAGATATAATATGTTTGGTAGGTACTTTAACATTATTTTCAGAGAAAGGTTGAAATTCAATTGGTATAGAGTTATGACCGATGGAAAACTGAAAAATTAAAATTATATCATATAGTTTCTACCAGCCTATCAAAATTATGAAACAGATTTTGTTTAATTTTGTAGAAAGAAAAATGAAATTATATGAATTACAAATATATACAGGACTTATTTCCTATATGCTAAGGATAAAATTTGTCTTCATGTCATATCATCCCGTGAAAGACATAAGAGGCAACAGAAGAAGAGCAAAATCTGATAACACAAACAAACATAATAATAACTGTGGTTGCAAACCCACCTGCTGAGAGGGGCAATTTAAAGTGTAGGCATATGTTCAGCAGTGAACTCTTGATAGTCTGTAATGAAATAATAACTATGCTTTTAATAAAGATATTAATTAATATGCAACCTTCCGCTAACTAAATACAATGATGTGTCTTAGAGAGCACCTCCCGCCCCCCCTCAATTGCGTGCACCAATCCCGTCACCACTAATCCCCGCACCACTACTCCCAACACCAGTATTCTAGGAAAGACATACTATCAACGATAATACAACACGTGTTTAACCTCTACGCGAGGCATCCTTGGGTGATGTAGACTCTACGGCGGCTGACTGCTAAGAGCGGACAGTCAGGATTGGTGCACGCAATTGAGGGAGGAAGGGAGGTGCTCTTCAATCCAGGTAAGACACATCATTGTATTTAGTTAGTGGAAGTTGCAAATTAATTAATATCTTTATTATAATGGATTATAATAAAGAATTGAAGTAACGCCTGATTCTATCAATTAACTATGCTTTTAAAAAAATTTATATTTCCTTACCGCTTCATTCTTTTTGTTTGTTGTTAATAATTTTTTGATCTTTGATATATAAGGATTTGGGAAGTATTTTGAATATATTTTCTTATATCGTCTCTGCTCAGGTTTTGAAAGGCCAATTTGTACTAAATCTTCTGTTACAACAAACTTTAACTGTGACAATTTTGTAACTTTAAGTATTTCTCTAGAATGAAAATGCAAACATGTAATTGTACACCATGAACTACAGACACAATAGATGAATACCTAAATCATCAGAAGGCTTATTTTGTAAATATGTTTTGTATATTAATAATTATCTTTAGTATTTATTAATACTTTCAGTTAAATTATTTAATATTACTAATAATAATATATACAATCAGGAAGTACACTTTTATTTAAACCTTAATATACAATTAGTGAGTCAATAAATACTCGAACACTAGATCTAGCTGAATTAATGCACTGACAATTTCAATTTTTAAGAATTAACGTAATGTAAAAGATGCAAAAACAGAAAGATATCAATTGTGATGTAGATACTATTTAAGGAAATGTATCATAACACATTTATTTTTCAATGTTGAACTAGGTAGCAGATGTTTCAAATGTGTCGTCCAGATGTTTGGATATTACAAAAGTAACACATGTTTACATTTTGAAATGTTTTGCTTTGAAATATATCAAAAATGTAACTTAGGTATGTATCTTAAATGTTTTTAATATATATATATATATATATATATATATATATATATATATATATATATATATATATATATATATATATATATATATATATATATATATAATGTTTGAATATATATAATGGGGCAGATGAAATCTTTGTTAGAACAGATTTTGCAATCCCCATTAATAAAATTCGCTATGTTAGAAAATAGGAAATATTTACTTTTATTTACTTATTTACTATATTTGTACTTCATATTCGACAGAAATATTACCCAAGTATTGTGGATAATTTTAATGCGTAATGAATAAAAAAATGCTTAAAAGAGAAGACGCACTATATTTAAATAATCATAACATTTCGCATATGAGCATTGCACGCTAGCAAGTTAAAAAGGAGATTGCACACCCGCGAACAGTAAAAATGTAAGAATGACTAAAACAAAAACAACAACCAAAAATTACATGTATATATATAGCGAACTATTTGTATTTATTTACCGAAACAATTCAAAGTACTGATGTAGTTCAGCTTCCTCCAGGAATTCTTTTAAATTTTCTTGATCGTCAACTACACTTTCTGGAACAAAATTTTAGATTTTCATACTTAGATTTATTTAAACATTACTTATAAAACAACAACAACGACCAACCCATAGTAAAGCCACAAATTTCACGAAATAAAAAATACTATGCTAATATTATAAATACAATACATATAAAAGTTGATATTATTTTCTCGTATGTACATCAAACACATAAACAATAAATAGATATGTAGCAAGTAGCAAGCTACAAACTATGGAGTATTTTTGTATTATTTAACTGGCATTACGGCTCTGGGTTCTAGCCCTTCTGAGCCAAACATTTTTTCGGAATCTTAATTTTTATAAATTTTTTCTTCTCAATATGCTCACATAATGCGAAGTTTTTGGGAGATTTACGACAGCTCAACCCAGCGGAGCAGCGGCTTTGACTAAAGAAGAGAGAACTTTCTTCTCTAGTCAAAGAGCAGCGGACAGTTGACAACGACAGTAACTCAAGTTCGTAAGGCGCCCAAGCGATCTAAATAACTTGAGGTTTATATCAACATCAAAGCACTTGTTTCGTCGTTTTCTCTAATAGTTCACACGCGCAGACACTTAATTCACAAAATCGCATCACATTTAAGAATCAAATCAAACTCCATTTTAAACTATTATTCAAGCGACAAAACGGGAGCGACAATCCGTCGACGGTTCGAAGGCCAAGTTCCCGCCAAAACTTCAACTATGGAGGTATGGAGTACAGACTCTGTATAAAAAAGTGTCCTTGGGAAAGCGTTAAACAATGGTAGCGCTACTGTAGCTACATACATACATAAACACTCACGCCTGTCACCAGAGGGGTAGGCAGAGACTACAGACTTCCATTTGGCACGATCCTGACACACCTCTCTCGCCTCCTTCACATCCATATACCTACGCAAACATGCTCGTTGGTTAAGGGCACTCCTAATTTGGTCCGTTTTCAACAAATCGCTAATTTAGTCAATAAATTTTCGCCTAAGGCGTCCCTTTCCGACTCTGCCATTGACTTCTGCAACATAAATTTTCATTGTCACTCTTTCCTCATTCATTCTTTCGACATGACCAAACCACCGAAGCATTCATTTCTTAATCCTGGTCACAACATCATCTTGCAAACCACACTCTTCTCTTATCACACAATTTCTCAACCTGTCATTCAGATTCAGCCCTAACGTACTCCTTAACGACCGCATTTCTACTGCATTTATTCTACTCTCGTGTTTCTTCTGTCACACCCAACTTTCACTACCATACGTTAAAGTAGGGACCAACAAAGCATTGTGAATTGCCATACGTGCCTTTTTTGACACATTTTGACTCTTCAAAATAGACTGTAGGGCCCCATTTACTCTATTTCCTGAGTTCACTCGTCGTTCTATATCCTTATCATATCTCCTATCCCTACTGAATACGCAACCCAAGTATAAAAACTCATCTACTTGCTCGATCAACTCCCCTTCTATTCTAATTTCACATTTTGTTCTACTTTCTTCTCTTTCAAAAACCACAACTTTCGTCTTACTTGCATTAACCTTCATACCCCTTTCTTTTAATGATCTGTTCATTAATGTAACCATCATTTGCAACTCAGCCGCCGACGATGCAAATATAACTTGATCATCGGCGTACAAAAGGCATTTGACGGTTAACTCACCCATTCTTGATTAAAACTACTTTTACGGATTTTATCGCGTTTATTTTTACTTTTTATTTTTAATTCCCGACGTTTCGGGCGCTTTCCAGCACCCATGGTCACGGGGGACTGAGATGACTGACGTCCCGATGTCATTGTTAAACCCGGAGTACCTTCAGCTTTTTTAATTATTGTTTATGGTCAAAAAGCTGAAGGTACTCCGGGTTTAACAATGACATCGGGACGTCAGTCATCTCAGTCCCCCGTGACCATGGGTGCTGGAAAGCGCCCGAAACGTCGGGAATTAAAAATAAAAAGTAAAAATAAACGCGATAAAATCCGTAAAAGTAGTTTTAATCATGTGTAGTGTTCGCGTAAATATAAGAAATCATTATGTCACCCTTTCTTAATCCGCATTCTTCAGCTTTCAAATTTTGCAAACAACTGTCGTTAAACAGGTTGAACAGGCACGGGGAAGCCACACAGCCCTGTCTGACACCTTTATGGATGCCAAACCAGTCCGAGTAGACCCCATTGATCCTGACACAAGCACTAGAGTCCCTATAAAGAGACCTTAATGCCTGTATCAAGCCAGCGCTCAACCCAAATGAGTTCAGTGTTTGCCATAGCACATCCCTATCCACTTTGTCATAGGCCTTTTCCTAGTCCACGAACGCACAAAAAACCTTTTGATTTTTGGCCAAAAACTTCTCCGCGATCATGCACATGGAAAAGACTTGATCTGTACATCCCATTCCCTTTCTAAATCCCGCTTGCACATCCCAAATTTTCCATCAGTTTCTTTCATGACCCTTTCAATTAATACCTTAGCATACAGTGTCCCCGGCCGCCGCGGGAGACGCCCTGGGCGTCGGGGGCTACGTCGTGGCCCCCGGCCACCGTAGGCGCAGGCCTGTGGACGGCGAGCAATGGGTAGCTCGTCGTCCGTCCGTCTAATGACGACAGGCCGTGTCGACGGCGCGTTTTGTTCCACGCGCGCCTCAAAGAGCTGTCAGCAGCGTGAAGGGGCCCGCAAGGGCCGACGCCTGCCGGGGCTGCGGGCTGTTCGAAAGAGATACCGCGGCTCCGGAACGTAAGGGCACTGAAGGAACACGGATGGTTTTTAGTCAGTAAAAGTCTGACACTCCCTTGCGCTCCACCCAGAGCGAAAGGGGTCATTAGATGATTTTCCATCAGCAAAAAAAAAAAAAAAATGGTACTGCAGATTTCTTTAAGTATACTCTTCCTGTTTTTGTGGTATATTTGTCGTTTTCTTTGAAATGCACGGAACATATGCATGAATAATCTGACGGTAACCACGTTTCTTCGCTGCGATTCTTCTGAACAAATTTTATCCATGATTCTCTTGTATCATGACACGGCCAACGAAACCTTTAAATCCAAATTAAAAAAAATAATTTTAATGCATTTACATTTCCTACCGTGATTTTATATATATATATATATATATATATATATATATATATATATATATATATATATATATATATATATATATATATATATATATATATATATATATATATATATATATATATATATATATACATCGATAGTGTCAAGTCTGCATAAAAATGTTTTACTCTTTGACATTCACGTTTATATTACAGTTGATAAAATATAATTAAATTAAGCGTATTTTAAAGATAATATATTGAACTTACTGGTGAAAAGTCACTTCTTGACTTTTACTTATGTTTCTCGAGTTGTTTGAACAATATCTCAATGCACACGAAGGAATATTATTTTAAAAACAATTCTTCACTCAAACGTCTCACGTTGGGGCAACCGCTTGACACAGACTAAGTGAGTTGGAGTGCGTGCGCTCTAACGCGTGTTACAAACATTCGAGTTGAGGCGTCTTCTCTAGTACGTGATACATTATAACTCAATGTCATTTTCATTCATTTTTCTATTCTGTTTTTGATTTTCTGCATTCACCTCAAAACTGGATATTTTGCATCACCTTTATTTCCGTAGAATCCTGTAACGTTTTTAAACCATAAGAACACAATAACAAATCATTTTCACTTCGTATTTTCACGCTATCAGCACTTTTTAAATCGGTGTCAATGGAGTCTACCTTTTTCGATCTTTTATTTAGTTCTCCGTAACTCTGCAATTTCGGGCTTCGTGCGCGCTGTTGCGCTACCTTTTTTCCTATATCAATAATATCTCATTTTTCACTTAAATCTTGCCGTTTCTCTATTACGAGCCTAAAACCAAAATTTGACATGTTTTGACATCGTTGTTTATCTGGTTGTCATGGCAATTTTTATTCAAATTCGTTACCGGTCTGATGTTTTTACTTCAATACTTCCACATAAATACTCTTTTCCTCTTGGCCATTTACAAAAATTTGCTTTTAATTTAAATAATTTCCCGTTCTTATCCCAGATCGGATAATCGGCCAATAAAGAAAGTCTCGCTTCAGTTTTCAAACTAAAAGCATCTCCTAAAGGCCTTATCCCGGGGCCGCACTGCCCCGGGATCCTGCAAGCCTCTGCCTTCACCTGAAGTCGTCGCCTAGCCACGCCTACGCCTCCACCTACTAGTGCCCGCGCTATCTTTAGCCGCTGTGCGTGCTTGCTTCAAGCGCTGCGTGTGCCTACTCCGGGCGCTGCGTGTGCCTACTCCAGGCGCTGTGTGTGTCTACTCCGGGCGCTGTGTGTGCCTACTTCAAGCGCTGCGTGTACCTACTCCAGACGCTGCGTGTGCCTACTCCGGGCGCTGTGTGTGCCTAGTCCGGGCGCTGTGTGTGCCTAATTCAAGCGCTGCGTGTGCCTACTCCAGACGCTGCGTGTGCCTAGATCAGGCGCTGCGCACCTACCACAGGCATAGCCTGTGCATACTCCGTGAGCGGTGAGCACCACTGCCAAGCGCGGTGTGCCACCTTGGTCTTCGGGCTCCGTTTCAGTACTCATTTATCTTTGTTAATTTTTTTTTCAAAAAAAAATAATTGTAATTCACGTCACCCATCATCATCTTCATACTTTTTTATATAAAACTGTAAATATCTTTTAAAATTTTAAATAAATTATTCGTTTTTGTTCTATTTTTGTTGTTTTCGTTGTTAGGTTAGGTTTTTTTTGTTTTTAATTGTCGCTTCACGACAATATTTTACGGCGATTTATCATACCCTATACCTCGCTCATACTCGAGCGCTGTTGTGGAGAGTTTTGAAAGACTTATTAAACTCAGATTTTAATTCAGATCTAAGCAAAAAGTTGGCTATGAGTACTTTCCACTTTGTGTTTATACCAAGCAATAAAAACACTAATGCGTTAGTACCTCCATCGAAATTATCGGATATAATACCAAACCCGTTGTCAACAAAGTCATAATGCCTTTGGATGCTAGCATGCTATTTGATCAATTGCTTAATTTTCATGTCATCCATAACCAAGGTACAATAACTTTTTTATCAGGGTTACTCTCCGATCTCAATTTTAAAGCTGTCAGCGGTCCTTGAGTAAACACTGGTCAGCCATTGATGATACTGTACCATTTAGTAAATGTCCATGGTGCAGGCAAACATGTTCCAGTTTTACGTACATATGGATAGGATTTTCGTTAATAATCAAGTGTTAGGGCGAGACATCTCAACTCTGTGAAATATTTAGTTGTGGGCAGTTTTCAGAATTACTTTTAAGTAATTGTCTCTTTAAGAGTTCGCTTTCTTCAGTTCCTATCTTTTCTAGTACCTATTTGTTTTCTTTGTTTATCAAAATCTCCGTCAGCGAATCTAGCATTCCTTACAAACTTCAAACTTTATTCTTTAAGTACCGTTACTGCCATTGAAGCCTTTTTAAGCAATTGCTTTTTATTTCCAGATTTGTTTTTATTTTAATTTTTTTTTGGTGTACAGTCTGTTCGCTTAGACACGGTCGTTTTTATGCTGCGCCGCTTCAGCACGTGCCGCATTTTGTCAAACATTAAATTTCGTACGTACACCCGAAACGTCGGGAATCAAAAATCAAAATTTAACGTGATAAAATCCGTAAAATTAGTGTCATTGAATTGTATTCGCGTAAATATAAGAAGTCATAATTGTAAACTTGTCGAGATTCTAAAATATTTTTATTTATTATTTTATTTAGATTTATTTAACTACTACTTACTATCAAGATCGCAAGCAGAAAGTAAAGATAGGTGAATACTTAAGCGATAAATCAGATATAACATTCGGAGTTCCACAGGGCAGTGTCTTGGGTTCTACTTTGTTTTTAATCTACATAAGTAATTTAACCAATATGGACATTAACGAGGGCAACATAATCTCCTATGCAGATGATACTCCAGTAATATTTACTGGTGACTCCTGGGATTCTGTTCGTAGGTCTGCTGAAGAAGGCCTTGCTAAGATCGCTAAGTGGCTAACACTAACCTAATTACTTTAAATACTTTGAAAACTAGTTAGGTATAAACATGTTTTTCAAATTATATTCGAACTCAGTGGTAACGCCAGTTAACAATCTACTTTATCAACATTACATTACATATCGCATTGAGTTCGTCCTAAGTTATATCTACTTTATCAACATGACTAGTGCATATTTTTTGTTTCCTTCCTTCCTTCCCTTTCCTACCGCACGCGCTGCCGCCGAGGTGAAAAAGAGGATCTCGGCGCGCGTCATTATACTAAGTGATATTACGCCATCCGCAGCGCACGGCCACCCGTCGCGTCTTATGTACATTAACCGCAAACCGCGCAGGACGAACATTGAGTTCTCCTGTTTATGTTTAATATTCACCGCATCAGACATTGTGTCTTTGTAACTCATAAAAGTGTGAGACGCCCCCGTAAGGGCAAAGGTGGAGAGTGTGGGACTTCACGAGACTGTTCCGAGAGTGCGTGTGCGCCGAACCACGTGGCGAGCTCGCTGCATAGCAGACACTCCAGGAGGAAGGCGCGGCAGCCCTCATCAGGTCAGTGCGTGCTATCCCACCTATTTATTTTCCCCTTTGCCGTATGCACCAAAATTACAGTCCACTAAATCTTTATCGAAGATACCTTAAGTTACTGGCGTCTCCATTTTTAATGGTCACTTCTCGCTGGATTGACCTTGACTTTCCGCCCTTATTAGATCGTTATCGTAATAAGCGTTTATATAATTAATTATTTATATTTTAATCCGACTTCGGATTAACCCCGCCCTTATTAGAACACTAGAATAGGTCCTAATAGGTGACATTCATAGTAATTTTAAAACTATATTCATAGAATGAATAAGCATATAATTATCTATATAAATTATTTGTTGTATGTTCACATCACGTCATCAACTTTTAACTACATCTATAGATTATACTGTTAAATTACATTTATTATTTGCACATATATTTAAGCATTATATTCGTTATAAATAACTTCATAATTATTATAAAAGTTAACAATTAAAGTTCATCGTTAACGAAACTAATATTTAATAATTCAACCGCGTAGCGAGGTCGCTTACAGACTACCCGCTTATAATTATATTATTTTTGCCGCATAACTTAAGTTGTAATGCCGCCTAAAAAACAAATAGCATCGAATAATAGCGATTCCTCGGATAATGAGGGCACACCTGATGCTGAGTTGGTTTTATTGTTAGCTAAACGAGATGCTTTATTTGAAATAGTGCAAAAAATATATGATATGTCCTCGGACATCCACACAAACACGTCCACGATGGAGCGTTTTCTTGATGGAAGTTCTAATATTAATGCTTTACGTATTGAGTTTAAACAGGTCTTAGATAATTATAATTCACATTTATTAAAAATAAACCCTATTGCTAAACCTGATTATAACAGCCTCATTGCGTTTGAGTCTCTTTGCGGTAGAATAAATAGGCTTTATTTACAATATTCGCAATCTAATTTACAAAGTACTAGTACACCATCTAAAGCCAGATTCTCACTTCCGCCTATCGAACTTATGCCATTTTCGGGTGACATTCGCTCATGGCCTTTATTTTATGCTAGCTTTAAATCAACCGTCCATGACAACACATCGCTTACCGACGCTGAAAAGTTATACTATTTGCTAGGTAAACTAACGGGCAAAGCCCTATCTGTATGCTCAGGTATAACTCCTTGCGCTGAAAATTATAAAATTTTATTGCAAGCACTCGTTGACAAATACGAAGACCGGCGTATGCTAGCATCTACATATATTAATCAGATGTTCGAATTTAAGCCATTGCAATCGGCCACCGCAAATAATTTTGATTTATTTACTGATAACTTTATAAGTGCAGTGCGCGCTTTACAAAACTTAAAGTTAGATAATCTCGCGGACTTAATTGTTCTTCATATCGCGCTTAAGAAGCTGGACCCGGATACCATTCGCTCTTTCGAATATAGTCATAACTCGATGGTACCTACCTTTGATGATTTAGTAAATTTTATTAAGACCCGCTCCAAAGTTTTGCAACGCACCGATTCTAGTACAAATTCTAATAGCGCACCAAACAATCGACGAGGTAACGGTAATAATCGTCGCTGTAATAATACTTCGTCGCCGAAGTATCAGGCGTACGTAAGCACGACGACTACTTGCTCAAAGTGTCTGTGCGATAATATTGTGCATCAACACCTATTTAAGTGTGCAGACTTTAATAAAATGACGCCGCAGGAACGATTTAAATGCGTAAAGAGTAACAATGCATGTGTGAATTGTCTCAGTTTAAGTCATCGAGTGTCTAGTTGCTCTTCAAATTATAGTTGTCGAGTTTGTAAATTTAAACATCACACATTGTTGCACTTCCACCGCAGAAGCGATAATGCTTCCCCTGCGCTGACGCGTTCTCCACCGCTTCAGCCAGTTACACTGAAGTCTACAACCCCCGCGCCCGCACACTCGCCACCCCTCACCGCAGGTGCGCGTTCAGACGTCGCGCTGTGTACTTCGTTCAAGAATGTTTCTAAACGTTCACCGCCTCCCGCGCGCGCAAGTCGTTCGCAGAGAACTGTTTTATTATCAACCGCTCAAGTATTTGCTTACGATGCTAAGGGAGAGAAACAAATTATTCGTATATTATTAGACTCCGCGGCTCAAAGCCATTTTATGACTAAAGAGTGCTGTCATCATTTAGGCGTTCAACAACACGATACCGAATGTACTGTAGTAAAGGGATTCGGTGGAGTTGAAAAAATTGTAAAATCGAAATCGATTGATATTAAAATTTTCTCACGATTCGACTCGAATATTAACTTCAATATTTCAACGCTAGTTGTTGATCAAATCACCGACCTTTTGCCCACCGCTGTGGTAGACACATCTGTCTTATCACACTTCCATGGCATAAGACTCGCTGATGAATGTTATAGCATGCCTAATAAAATTGATGTTTTGATAGGCGCATCCCTTTTCCCGCACTTACTATGTCCAGACGTAATTTATTCGTCTAACGACTTGTCCGGGCCCTCGGCTTTGAATACGGTATTTGGTTACGTTATTATGGGCTCAGTGCCGACACTTCAGGTAAATCATTCTTTAACGTGCTGCTCAGTTCTAGAGTCTCCTATCGTTGACAAATTAGTGCAACGATTTTGGGAGCTTGAACAGCCACCCTCCGCACCGCCCATTCAGTGTCCTTCAGACATTGAATGTGAAGAGTTTTATAAATCTACGACATCCCGCGATCCTTTTACTGGTAGATATATTGTTGGCCTGCCATTTAAGGATGACGTTTACTCTCTCGGAGATTCTTATGAAACCTCTCGACGACGATTCATGTGCTTGGAGAGGAAACTTCAAGCCTCGCCTACATTAAGGTTAGCATATGATGACGTCATAAAGGAATACTTAGCTAAAAATTATATATCCCCCGCACCGCCGTATGACTCTCATGAACCCGCTCCAATATATGTCATACCGCATCATGGAGTCTTACGCGAAGATAAGAAGTCAACGCGTCTGCGCATCGTCCTGGATGCTAGCAGTAAGACTAGCACTGGGCGATCATTCAATGATATTCTGCATTCAGGACCAAATTTGCAAGGCGACTTGTTCAATATAATTTTAACTTTCCGCTTACATCCAATCGCTATGACAGCCGACTGTCGCCAACAATTTCTGCAAATAGTTGTTCGCGATTCTGATCGTCGTTACCAATGCTTCCTATACCGCTTCCGTCCACAAGACCCACTTGTGTTATACCACTTCAATCGCGTGTGCTTCGGTTTAACTTCGAGTCCATACCATGCGTTGCGCACGGTAAGACGGCTCATTGATGACGACGGCGCAAAGTATCCGCTTGCGAGTCGTATCGCATTTACTTCGCTATATATGGACGACATCGCGTTCTCTATGCCCAGTGAATCCGAGGCCAGTGAGACCTCTCGGCAGCTGATAGACTTATTCAAGGGTGCCCAATGGGACCTGATAAAATGGCATAGTAACCGTTGATCTGTTTTAGATGACCTCCCTACTTCCCATAAAATTACAGGAGAAGTAGAGTTCGATAAATCAATGCCACATAAAATACTAGGCTTGCATTGGTCTACCGATAGTGACGCCTTTTATTTTAAGATATCTGTTCCCGCTGATGTGACGTGCACTAAGCGCGCCATCTTATCTACTGTCGCTCGCCTGTGGGACATAATGGGTTTCGTTGCTCCCACAGTAGCGTACGCCAAATTGTTAATAAAGCAGCTTTGGCAATTTAATTTAGATTGGGACGACATACCACCACCGCCAATTATTAAGATGTGGAGGCAATTCTGTGCTGAATTACCAGCTCTTAATGATTTACGTATCCCGCGACATGTTGGTGTATCCAAAAACTGTACTGCGTCACTCCTGGGGTTTTCCGACGCCAGCGAGCACGCATACGGTGCCGTAGTCTACATACATGTAAAGAGCGTCAATGGTAACACCGTCCAGTTGATTTGTGCAAAGACTAAAGTCGCACCGACGAAACCACTATCTATTGCACGCCTTGAGCTTTGTGGAGCGGTTTTACTCTCAAAATTGCTTCGCAGAGTACTCGACAATTATTCTCTTGACCTTGCAATATCAGTCTATGCCTTTGTAGATTCAAAAGTAGCTCTGTACTGGATAAAGAGTTCGCCACACAAGTGGCAGACCTTTGTTGCAAACCGCGTTGTTCAGATTACCGACAATATTTGCGCTGATAACTTTTATCATGTCGCAGGTACTGAGAATCCCGCTGACATACTTTCACGTGGCGTTACGCCAAATAAATTAGTTTCAAACCCCCTGTGGCTCCATGGGCCTCAGTGGACTTCGTTAGATCCATCTCAATGGCCTCTTCGTACTTTAGACAATGAGGTTATTGCAAATATGCCTGAGAAGAAGATTTTGTCGCACACTGTGTGCACATCCGTCTGTAATTCTGCGATTTATGAGCTCGCACTCCGCATCTCTTCTTGGAGTAAACTTCTACGTATAATTGCGTACGTGTGTAAGTTTGCTAAATTATTGCCCCGCCGCAGCACTACTGTAGTGACTGCTGATGATCTCAGTTTCTCTGAGGTTATAATCCTCCGCGCCCTGCAAAAACAGCATTTTGCAGTGGAATATTTAAATATTGAAGGTAACAAACCTTGCTCGCCCGCTTTCAATCGTTTAAGGCCTTTTATTGAGAATGGTTTAATCCGCATTGGTGGTCGTCTTTCGAACTCCGCATTAGATTACACGCAAAAACATCCAATTATACTCCCGCGCAGTGATCATGTAGTGAACATGATCATTGACTATTATCATATTAAAAATTTACACGCTGGGCCTGAATTGTTATTGTCATTGCTCCGTCAAAAATTTTGGATACTTTCCGCACGCCGCACTGTGAGAAGCAGAGTCTACAAGTGTAATATATGTTTCCAGCTTAGACCCCGTCCAACTTACCCTTTGATGGCTGATCTTCCCCATAGTCGTGTAAGACAAGCTATTAAGGCATTTACACACACGGGCTGCGATTATGCCGGTCCTATCGCATACACTCCTGTACGTCGTCGTGGTGTACGCAGCGAGAAGGCGTACTTATGTGTTTTCACATGCCTCACGACTCGAGCTGTACATATAGAAATCGCTACAGATCTTAGTAGTTCTAGTTTCCTCGCTGCGCTTAAACGTTTCCTCTCTAGACGAGGGCCGATTCAGTTTTTATATTCGGATAATGGAACGAATTTTAAAGGTGCCGCTTCGTATCTTCGCGATCTCTATAAATTTCTAAACGTTGAATACCGCCCAAAGCTTGAGCAAGAGTGTGCTGAGAATCGTATAACATGGAAGTTCATCTGTCCCAACTCTCCTCATTTTGGAGGCGCCTGGGAGAGTATGATCAAAGTCGTAAAAACGCATCTGTTCCGAGTTATCGGACATCAGTTACTTTCATACGAAGAGCTTAATACTGTTCTTGCGCAAATTGAGTGCTTGCTAAACTCGCGGCCCTTGACAGTATTAAGTTCTGATCCTGCAGAGCCTTCAGCTCTTACTCCGAGTCATTTTTTGAATACATAAAATACATAATACATAAACACTCACGCCTGTCACCCAGAGGGGTAGGCAGAGACTACAGACTTCCATTTAGCACGATCCTGACATACCTTTCTCGCCTCTTCCACATTCATATACCTACGCATACATGCTCGTCGGTTAAGGGTACTCTTAATTTGGCCCATTTTTAGTATATCGCCAATTTGGTCGACAAACTTCCGCTTAGGACGTCCCTTTCCGACTCTTCCATTCACTTCTGCAACATATATTTGCTTTGTCAGTCTTTCCGCATTCATTCTTTCTACATGACCAAACCACCGAAGCATTCCTTTCTTAATCCTGGTCACCGCATCATCTTGCAAACCACACTCTTCTTTTATCACACAGTTTCTCACCCTGTCACTCAGATTCAGCCCTAACATACTCCTTAGCGACCGCATTTCTACCGCATTTATTCTACTCTCGTGCTTCTTCTGCCACACCCAACTTTCACTACCATACGTTAAAGTAGGGACTAATACAGCACTGTGAATTGCCATACGTGCCTTTTTTGACACATTCTGACTTTTCACAATAGAGTGTAGAGCCCCATTTACTTTATTTCCTGCATTCACTCGTCGTTCAATGTCCTTATCATATCTCGCATCCCTGCTGAATACACATCCCAAATATACGAACTCATCCACTTGCTCAATTAACTCTCCTTCTATTCTTATTTCACATACCGTTTTGCTTTCATCTCTTTCAAAAACCATCACTTTCGTCTTACTCGCGTTCACTTTCATTCCCCTTTCTTTTAATGACCTGTTCATTAATGTAACCATCATTTGCAACTCGGCCGCCGACGACGCAAGTATGACTTGATCATCGGCGTACAAAAGGCATTTGATGGTTAACTCACCCATTCTTACCCCGCATTCTTCAACTTTCAAATTTTCCAAACAGCTGTCCATAAATAGGTTGAACAGCCACGGGGAAGCTACACAGCCCTGTCTGACACCTTTATGGATGCCAAACCAGTCCGAGTAGACCCCGTTGATTCTAACACAAGCACTCGAGTCCCTATACAGAGACTTTAATGCCTGTATCAAACCAGCGCTCAACCTAAATGCGTTCAGCGTTTGCCATAACACATCCCTGTCCACTCTGTCATAAGCCTTTTCCAAGTCCATGAACGCACAAAAAACTCTTTGGTTTTTCGCCAAAAACTTCTCCGCGATCATGCGCATGGAAAAGACTTGATCTGTACACCCCATTCCCTTTCTAAATCCCGCTTGCACATCCCAAATTTTTTCATCAGTTTCTTTCATAACTCTTTCAATTAGTACCTTAGCATACAGTTTTCCCACAATGCTAAGAAGGCTGATACCACGGTAGTTTTTACAGTCCTGCTGTGACCCTTTTCCCTTATATATTGGGACTATCACGGCTTTGCACCAGTCTCCCGGTACCCGCTTTAGTTCCCAACATAAATTAAACAAGGTGTACAGCAGGCCTGCCACCACGTCCTCTCCAGCCCTTAGCATTTCGAGTGAAACTCTATCATATCCGGCTGCCTTACCTACTTTCATGCTTTTCATTGCTTTCATTATTTCATCCATACTTATCTCCTTATCCCTTTCATTTTCTTTCGGAATTTCTATTTCATTTAGTTCACACTTCTCCTCACTCATAAATTCGCTTTCAAAATATTCCTTCCATCTCTTTAGACTCAACACTTCATCATTCAGGATACAGCCATTCTCGTCTCGTATCGCATTCAATCTAGGCTGTTTTGAAAGTCCCCTGGTATTTCTTACGAGTTTCCAGAACATTTTAATATTTGCCTGGAAGTTATCCGATATTCTTCTATCATTCCTATCCGTTCTTTCTTGCTTTTTCCTTTCAACTAATTCTTTTACTCTCTTATTTAAACGTTTAAACTCTGCCTTTTTCCTTTCATTCTCATCATTCTTACCGCCAGAGTTACCAGCTTTGGTCGCTAGTAAATCTAGCCATGCTCTCTTCTTTGCTTCAACTTCCATACGTACCTCGTCATCCCACCATAACGTATTGTCTTTCCTTTCATTCATTCTCTTACTAACACCACATACTTCGGTAGCTGCATCCACTAAACCTTTCTTAACATTATGCCACACATTCTCCAAGTCTAACTCATTCACACACAACTCATCCAAATTACTTATATTTTCTCTCAGTCTGCATTTGTACTTGTCTTTCACATCTTCATCTTGTAACCTCTCAATTCTTATACGCTGTAACGCAGTGGTAGACACAGATGTCCTATGCCGCCAACGTCTGAATAAACCCCTAATTCGGCATAAGACCAGGTAGTGGTCGGTCCCTACGTTGGACCCCCGGTAAACCCTTGTATCCACCACTGCGCTCCTCATTCTTTCATCCACAGTTATGAAATCTATCATGCTTCTATCATCACCTCTTTCCCAAGTATACATGTGAATCTTCTTATGACGAAAGAAAGTGTTCGTCACAAAAAGATTCCTTTCCACACATACGGTGAGGAGGCTTTCACCATTCTCATTTATACTTTCATCACCAAACGTTCCCAATATCCTTTCATAACCAAGCCTCCTCACCCCAACCCTTCCATTAAAATCTCCTAGCATAATAATATTTTCATTTCCCTTACACTTCATTAGCACCATCCTTACCATTTCCCAAAACTGCTCCCGGATATAAGTGGGCTTAGACATGTCTGGGGCGTAGACCCCTAACACAAACAACTTCTTTAAGCCCACTTTCATTCGTATCCATAGCAGTCTTGGGCTTACACATTCATACTCTTTCACACATTGGCCCATTCGTTCTGAAAGGATGATCCCTACTCCCTGGCATGCCCGCTCGATCTCGTCTACACCAGACCAGTATGCGGTATACATGCGATGTGCAGTGACATCCTTCCCCTTCCTTTTCGTCTCATTTACACATAATACATCTATTCCTCTATCATACATCATATCGCATACTTCATCCATTTTATCATTCATTGCCCCACATACATTCAACGTAGCCAGACGGGCCTCTGCAATCCACTTTTCGCCTCTCTGGGAGACAGAACGTGACGGGTGGCGAACCTCGTCGCCGGTTTTCCTCCCGGAGATTCTTCGCACCCCTGCCCCTTTAAAGGGGCGCCGGGAACTCGGGGCCATTTCTTTTACTTTTTGCCTCATGGTGCGAAAACTAGGGCGTGGCATATTTTACGCCGCTACCACACGGCGAGTAGCCGAGTCTGTTCTTTCGGCTTTGTCGCTCTTTTAGCACCACCCGGGGGAAACGTGTAGGGTGGGCCTAGGATTAGGTGGTCGAAGCCTACGGACGCGAGCGACTTATCCCCCGACGCGAGCGACTTATCCCCCATTTTTTGAATACCGCACCTTTATTGTCATTACCCGCACCCAAAGTCAAATCTGACTCTACCAGTCTGTTACACAGGCATTCTTTACTGGATAAATTAGTTCAGTCGTTTTGGGACCGGTGGAGGACGGGATACCTTCACGGATTACAAGTTCGTCAGAAGTGGAACACCCCGTCTACGGCTATCGTACCAGGCATGGTTGTAATTGTGATAAATGATAATGAACCGCCCCTTGCTTGGCCATTAGCGATTGTCGAGTCTGTTCATCCTTCGAAGGATGGCGTAATTCGAGTAGTGACCGTGAGAACTACTAAGGGAACATATCTCCGTCCTGTTGCTCGTATTTGCCCTCTCCCAAGACAATAAATCACGATTATTTTGATTATAATTATTTATCTAAATTAGGAATTAAGTTTATATTTATATATATTAAAAAAGTACTAAACCGCAATATTATATTTATGTATACATTTTCTCGCTTACCAAGTAAGGTTAGTAGATGAGACATGCGCATTGAGCGCATCCTCTCACTTTATATACCGCTTATTTATTTGTTTTCCTTTTACTTTTATATTACGGTTGTCTTTTAAAGGTGACCCTTTAAGGGCGGGAGGAAATGGTAACGCCAGTTAACAATCTACTTTATCAACATTACATTACATATCGCATTGAGTTCGTCCTAAGTTATATCTACTTTATCAACATGACTAGTGCATATTTTTTGTTTCCTTCCTTCCTTCCCTTTCCTACCGCACGCGCTGCCGCCGAGGTGAAAAAGAGGATCTCGGCGCGCGTCATTATACTAAGTGATATTACGCCATCCGCAGCGCACGGCCACCCGTCGCGTCTTATGTACATTAACCGCAAACCGCGCAGGACGAACATTGAGTTCTCCTGTTTATGTTTAATATTCACCGCATCAGACATTGTGTCTTTGTAACTCATAAAAGTGTGAGACGCCCCCGTAAGGGCAAAGGTGGAGAGTGTGGGACTTCACGAGACTGTTCCGAGAGTGCGCGTGCGCCGAACCACGTGGCGAGCTCGCTGCATAGCAGACACTCCAGGAGGAAAGCGCGGCAGCCCTCATCAGGTCAGTGCGTGCTATCCCACCTATTTATTTTCCCCTTTGCCGTATGCACCAAAATTACAGTCCACTAAATCTTTATCGAAGATACCTTAAGTTACTGGCGTCTCCACTCAGCCTAACATTAATTTTCAAATTAAACTTCACATATGCTATGATCCCGTAAGTACTAGTTGCAGCTGTTCATCAATTAGTAAGTTTTCTGAGACCAAGTAGTTAGGAGTCATAGTTGGCCAACATTTGTCCCGGCATAGATACGTTGAATCAATCATGAATGGACTAAGGAAACTTACATTTAAAACACTAAGACGAAAAAGTTAATTTATCTAATATGTATTGCTTTGGCTCAATCTGTCTTAGTATATTGTATTCCTGTATGGGATGGAGCCACAAAAACCAAATTTCTAGAAGTTGAAAGGGCACAGAAAAATTTACTAAAAATTATGCATTTTAAACTAAAAAGATTCCCTACAGAAGATTTTTATGACATAAGAAATGTACTTACTGTTAGGAAACTGTAGATCTTATATTCAGTGCTAAGACTGCATAAAGGTATGTAGTTGTATTATAACCAAAAGAAGGAAAAACGTAGTGGCTACAGCTGTCGTCGTTAAAACTATTAGCTAGCAGGCAATATGTTAAATAGTCAGCGATGCTATACAACGCCATTAAAAAAAGCATTAAAATTCATCACCTTATCTACCATAATTGCAAATATGTTCTAACTTCTAACCAAATGGCTATTTCAGAAGAGTTATGATGATACTGAGTCTCTTTTAACCTTTTATCTTAAAATGAATAATGTAATTGATTTATAACACACACACACACACACACACACACACACACACACACACACACACACACACACACACACACACACACGCACGCACGCACGCACGCACGCAAACACGCACGCACGCACGAACGCACGCACGCATGCACGCACGCACGTACTCACGCACGCACGCACGCACGCACGCACACACGCACACACACACAAATTTATGTAAAAATGATGCAAATACATGGAGTCTCCTAACACAAGTTTTTATACTTAAAAGAAGACCTCATCCCTGGTTATAATTTAGGCATGATCATTTACTGAATAAACTATTTTTATTTATTATTATTATTAAACCAATACCAGAATATTTACTAATTTTTGTAATTCTTTATTACAAAATCTAAACAAAAGATAAAAACCTGTTCGACAGACAAGCCCGAATGGGTTAATTAAGTTATCGATAGCTATAGTTGTGGCGTACATCACTACATTGGTGTGCTTTCGGTTGCAGTGATACCAGTTAATTTTACAAAAATCGCATACATTTGGTACGAAGTGGCAAGTTTCAATTCGACTTATTTTGCCTTTATTTTGTATAATATTTTGATAAAGACTAGTTATCGATTATATTAAATAATAATATATTTACAATCGTCTTTGGATTGAGCTGAATATTTAAATCATTTGACAAAATCCACTACACATCTTAATGTAATGATGATTATTAATCAATAAACTGATGACTCCGATTAAGGACGAGTTGATGTATGAGAGGTCCAGACCTACCATATTAATTGGTCAGGATAATTGGCATCTAATAGTTACTCGTGAATTAATTTCAGGAGGTAAGAACCTACCTGTAGCATCGCTCACTAAACTTGGATGGGTTTTACATGGTCACATATCGTGTGGCATTAAACCAGTCAAGATTGTTAACCATATTTCCACGAAGAAGGAGGAAGACATGGATAAGTTGATCAAAGATTATTTTAGTTTGGAATCCTCAGATCATATAAACAACAGGAGATATGGCAAGGAGGCGTGGCACTTGGGAACGCATCTGGCCGCAAATCGGCCTGATGCCAGTTTCGGTAATTAGTCGAATGTCAACTTGTGACGTCTTCACTGCTCGTGATTTTTGACAAAATGCCGCGTTGTTCAGTGATTGTTTGCAAAAATAACAGCTGTATTGTGAATTACATGAAAGATGGCATCTCATTTCACACGTAAGTACTAAAATATTAATGTTTTTCTTATTCAATTTATTAAAACATTACTTCGTGGTACTAGAAACACGATGAAAAACCAAATCAAATGTTTTCATTAGGAACAAAAACCATTGCTTGCTAAGTACAAATCGACCTGTGAATCAGCTGGTCTAATAGCGCAATGGATAAGTGTTTTACTGATACTCTCACTCACACGAAAAGTTCGTGAAGCAGCCGCTGCTGGCTTTTGTGAGTGAATGATAGCGACAGATGTTTTTGTGTGAATAAGTTTTGTACGGTGCATTGTAAATTCACGCTGTGTATGATGAGATAAGGTTTATAATTGGTTGTGTAGTATGTTCTGATTTATAAAATGCGAGTGTGTGCGCGATTGTGTATCTATTGCTTTTATTATGTAGTAGTTGGCGCGTGGTAGGGGCCAACTGGAGACACCGGGTTCCGACACATTTTCAACTACTGAGCATATCTCCTGTTGTTTATATGATCTGAGTTGGAATCTCTGGGAGTGTCTGCGCGAAAGCCCGCGAACGACCCAGAAGAACGAGCCTTAAATATTTTGAGCAAAACGGTACGTCGTATACCTAATAATAGGTACGAGACTGCTTTGTTATGGCGCACAGATAATGAGTGCATGCCGTATTATATGAAATAAATTTTCGTTAAATATATTTATTTTGTGTAGTAAATTATATTTAACTTCCCAGTGGGAAGTTATTGTAATGGGTCCGATTTTACAAATTGGAAATTTTAACATATCTCCACGTTTCAAAGTCTTTAGAGTCGAATAGTATGGTTTTTAAGAGGATGTCCGTATGTGCACATGTATGTACGTATGTATGTATGTACGTATGTATGTATGTATGTACGTATGTATGTATGTAAGTATGTATGTATGTACGTATGTATGTATGTACGTATGTATGTATGTTCAGATTCAATTTTCGCCTCGTGTATCTCGAGAACAAAGAATGATATTGACATAGGACCAGTTTCATTTAACGCATTATTATGTAACTTAGACCTACTTAAATTTTGAGCAAAATCGGTCAAGTCGTTTTTTGTGTCGAATGAAAAATTGTATAAAATATTAAAATGATATTTTTTTATTCTTTCCACAGGGAAGTTAGTCGTGTGGACCTATCGGGTCGTACCTAGACATCTTTTTATTTTAAAATCGTTTTTTTACTTTTTATTTCATGAACTATGCTGGCAACACTTGGTATTTTACGAAGATATTCAGAAAATACGATTTTTAACGATAATATTATGTTAAAAAGTATTCACAGATTAAAAGTCACGTTATACTTCTGTAGATTTGCTCTTTAAGCTCTTTTCTTGAATCTCCATGTCATATCGTTCCGGAAAAATCGCCAATGGTAAACTATTCCACAGGGAGGTCGTACGCGGAAGATAACTTCTAGTGAAATGTACAGTGGTGGACCGCCAAGCATCCAGATGGTGTCTCTGGTATCGGGAGGTTTTCCGCGTAGTGCGTTCATGCAATTTGGCGGCTGGGATTAATCCGAACAATTCCTCAGAGCATTCCCCGTGATAGATGCGATAAAATACGCAAAGAATGCAACATCTCTTCGCAGCGCCAGTGAATCGAGCCGATCGGAAAGCACTCGGTCATCGACAATTCGGGCAGCTCTGCGCTGGATACGGTCGAGTAGAGGGAGCTGGCACTAGGGAGCCCCAGCCCAGAGATGGGAACAGTATTCCATGTGCGGCCGAACATCGGCTTGTAAAGTTGCAGGCGGTGTGCCGGCATTAAATGCGGTAGTGCTCTGCTGAACACGCCAAGCTTTTTAGAGGCCAATTTGACCTTCTCTTCCAAGTATTCACGAAACTGCAGATCACTTGATATGTCGACGGCGAGGATTCCAATACTGGTGGAGGCAACAAGGGGACTGCCTTGAAACTGAGGAGATACAACAAAGGGGTTCTTTTTAGCGGCAAACGCGCAAACTTGTGTCTTCTGAGGGTTAAATTGGACTAGATTTAGTCACTCACAATCTGAGACTTTGTTCAGCAAAGTGTCGACTTCAGACACAAATTTGTCACGGTACTCGTAGACGTTTTCCCGAGAAATATTGGTACGGCCGGTGTATAAGGCATCACCAGTGCTGTCGTCTGCATAGCAATGAATGTTACCAGTTTGCAACATATCACTGTTGGCGACGCGCATATAAGAATGTTTCAGTTTATTAAGTCAACCGATGACGAATAACTTTTTAAAAACTTATTGTCCAATAGAGATGTTCTGATAAGAAAATGCTTAGTTAAATCTTAAAGAAATGTCGAATCAATGGTATGAAGGTCTTGGGTTCGACTCCCAGGCCGGACTAGTTACTGTTTTCTAAGTAATATCTTTCAATAAATTCATATAGGGAATTTTATGTTATAAATTACGTTACCGGATTTGTTCCCCGGTTGAAATCGTCTTTCCAACGATGTAAATTCAAAGGAATATTAAAGTGAAGTAAGAGATCGGATTTGTTCCCCGGTCGAGATGATCACTCTGTGCACAAACAGAATTAACGGAAGTTAATTGCATAAGTAATGTCTTGTATAAGTATGATATGTTTTGTACGAAAACAAATGCCTATTTGTTATGATCGATTAATGAAAACATTCACTTGTATTGTTATCTGATAAGAAACATGATAACTGATAAGAATCTTATCAGAGATAGTTTCCTACTGTTTGAAAATTATGTAGAAGCACTTACTTATTTAATATTGTTAAAATTAAGTGTATTTCAGACTTTCATTTTTTCTGATAGCCGAGAGCCGTGCAAAGTTAGTTGTTCAAATAGTGTGAGTTCACGGAAGCACGCTGACCACGCCCCTAGGAGGCCGAATATGTAAAAATTTAAAATGTTTGTAATTTCAGCAATTTATGTAAAAATGACTTGTAAAACATTTCAGGTTGATTGTACGTGCTAAAAAGGTGAATTCTGTGTTATTTTTATGTGAAAATTCCTGTGTATAAGTGAAATAATGATAGTTTTGTATAAGAAATTTAAAAGTGTTTTAAATAGTGAAATAAATAGAGAAAATGTAAATTAAACTATTGTATTAGTAAACATATGTATAAATTCAAGTGGGAAACATTGTTTTAACTTTCTGTGTTAAATATTTAAGAAGTTTGGATTTTGGATTTGTGATTAAAATAGGCATGTTTTGTTTTATAAATTAAAGGATTTTTGTGATACGAAAAAATAATATATATCATGGTGTAGATATTGTTTTGTGCTATCTAAATAGATAACTTGTATTTATGTATGACTTATGTGATTAAAGAAATTAAGTGAAACGTGAGAGAGTAATAGTACAAATTCATGTTGTTAAGTTGCGTAGGCACGCGAATGGCGCGGCTCACTTTCGCGTATAGTTCTGGGGGTAGCTTAGTGAACGGGTTTTATTGCAATTCGTTCGGGAATCAAACCAGCAGTCAATAAGAAGAAGAAAGAAAAAGTGTAGGGAAGTGATAGGGAAAAGTGATTACTCTCTCACGGAACGGTTTGAAGATAATTGCTGTTTTATTCCCAAGTGATTCATCCCTAAAAGTTATACAGTCCACATCGAAGAATTAAGGCGTCGGGACCGGGACGACTTCGGAAGACCCGTAATCCCCGTCTGAACCTACTTGCTGAAAAAGAAAGAGGTTATCGCCCTAGTGTGTTACTCCGTTGCGGAGCTCACATACGTTGTTCCCGAACCCAACGTAGGCGTTATAGGAGGCCGGATCGAGAGAAGCCTCGATTCCTCCCTTCTGTTTCTTTATCGAACGTTCCAGCCCGTCTGGTTCGTTTTAAATTGGTCCTTCCGAACCTGTTTCCTTTTCAATTGGTCCTTCGAGCCGGATTAAAAGGACCACCCGAACCCCGCCAGCTGGATCAAGGAACCAGCTGTGGACTGCTGGTTGTGGAAAAAGAAGACCTTCGGAGCCGAGTGAAGATCAGCAACCGAAGGAAGCCGGAGGTTTGAGCTGAAGCAATAGGACCAAAGGCCAGAAGACCAGGACGTCAGCGCTTAAGGACTGGACCTGGAACTACCAGAAGAAAGAAAACCGGGATTGCGGCCGGGGGCGTGTGCTCGCATGGGGCACGTATCGCAGCCGGGCGCAGGTGTCTTGTGAAGGCACTCATCGTGGCCAAGCAGGGCTTGGCATTTTTCCTGTCGGGCAAGCGTGTCTGGCATTTTCCTGTCGGACGACCGTGTCCGGCATTTCCTGTCAGGTCATCAGGGTGCAGGAAGAAGCATCCACCGCTGCTGCTGCCAGGCGAGGGTGCGCGTGGGCACCTGACTGCATCGCGGCCGGAAGAGGGCGCTCGGACGAGGCGTCACCGGCAACTGGGCGGCGAGCACAGCATACATCCCGACCACCTAACGGTGCCAAACGGTTGGGCTCTGGCACAACACCTTCGGGTGGAGCAGTTCTCTCGAGCGAGACTGCGCTTGCACTACCGCTCGACTGTTTCGTCATATTCCTTGGCGGGACAGTTCCTAAACCTTTCCTCCATTCCATTCCTGCACGACTCCATCCCTGGACGGCTCACCTCGGTAGGCCCCGTCCAGGATTGATAGGGCTGATAGGGCTGTTAGGGTGGTAGTAGGGTTGTAGGGTTGGGAGATAAAGGGGGGGAGGGGTAGTGGTGTTAGGTTGGGGTGTAGAAGGGTTGTAGGTAAGGGGTTGTAGGGACCGTAGGGACAGTTAGGGACCGTAGGCCAACAATCACCTTCCTGCAAGATGAAGAAGGCACAAGACCAGACAGGGAGAAGCGAAGGGAGCAGGACAAGGACAGGGCTCTCAAGGAAAGCTAAAGAAGCGGAACCATCTGGAGCGACCACAGCTACTGCGTCAAATGGAGCAACTCCTTCAAGTGGAGCCACCACCGACGTGGTGGCTCCACTTGAAGACACACGTGGGACTCAGGGACGTCCATGGCAACGACAAGCAACAGGACGGACACCAGTGGTACGCAGGCCAGCACCGCTCAACAATCCGTTATATCCAGGAGTGAAACGGTGGTCGAAAAAGTAGGTCAAAGGACCGAAGAAACGGCATCGTCAAGGACAGTAATCGGGCACACTAGTGATAAAGGGTCACAAAGAGGTAGTAGGTCATCGCGATCGGCGAGGCTGAAAGCCGAATTAGAGGCGCGGATTAAATTCGAACGCTCAGAGCTCGAACGAGCACAGGCAGCTGCTGCCTTAGCCAAGTCTCAATTGGAGTTGGCACGACTCAACCGAGAAGAGGAAATCGACTCGAGTGAGGATGATGAAGAGCGGAATACTCAGGTGGAACCTTTCGTAAGGAGTTGGGTTCAGCAGACCATAATGAGCGCGCCGGTTAGTGTGGCACAACCCGATATTGCTGATAAGGAAGCGTGTAAAGGATCACGCCGCAAAGGGGCGGAGATCGAGCGCAACCAAGGAAATGCACAGAAAACACACGCGAGTGAGGTGTCAGAATTGACCGAAGCGATTGTGAGTGCAATAAAAATAGCGGGTAAAGATAAGTCTTCCCAGCTTCATTTCCTCCAGGAATTACCGGTGTTCGATGGAGACCCGGGTGAATGGATAATTTTCAAAACGGTGTTTGAAGACACGAGAAGCCAATTTTCAGGGGTGCAGAATGTTGCACGCCTTAGGAGGGCATTAAAGGGCACCGCTAAAGAGGCGGTAAAGTCGCTGTTATTTACTTTGTGTGAACCTGAAGAAATAATGAACGCTCTCGAAAGAAGATTCGGTAGGGTTGAGATGCTCATTCTAGCCGAAATCGAGAATGTAAAGCGTATGCCAAGATTGGCAGAAGATTGCCGGAATATAGGATCTTTTGCAAGTCGTATTACGAACGTGGTTGCCACGATACAAGCGTTGAATCAACCACAGTATTTGCACTCACCGGAGTTAGTGAGCCGCATAGTGGAGAAGCTCGGAACTATGATTAAATTTAAATGGTTTGAATATCGAGCTCAGTATCCTTTGGAGCCAGAGTTACAGAAGATGGCCAAGTTTTTAAATTTATTGAGTGAACAATTTGGAGCGTCCTTAAACAATGAAAATGCGCCTGAAAAAAGGAAGCGTCCTGAATTCAGGAAGCAAACTGTACACACTGCAAAGGGAGGTGTACGCAGCTGTGCCGTGAGCGAGCGCTATATGCGCCGAAGTAATTCGAGCGAGCGTCTAGAACGCCGAAATAGTAAAGGGCACAACCGACAAGTGGTTATGACAACCCAGGACAAGCCTGTAAGTCGGGTAACACATAAGTGTGTTATATGCAACAAGGAGCACTCTATAGTGAGTTGTTACAAGTTTAAGGACATGAATATTCGCGAGAAATGGGAAGCGGTCAAAAAAGCGAAAGTATGTTTCCAATGTTTGTCACCTAACCATAGGAGGTTAGAGTGCAAAGCGAAAAAATGTGGTGTAGAGGGATGTAGAATGTCACATCATCGAATGCTACACCGATACCCCAATGAAAAAACCTCGCCACAAGGGGACGAGGGGGGTAAAGATGCTCAGATTACAACTGTTAGTACAGTGAATGCACTGGCATGTGCATACTTAAAGATTATACCGGTCGAGTTGTATGGACCTAGAGGAAAGGTCAAGACAACAGCTCTTCTGGATGAGGGATCGACCATGACACTCATAGAGGAGTGTATGGCTCAGAAATTAGCGCCTCGCGGACGTAAAGAGGGATTACGTATCGAAGCCGTGGGAGGTAAGCGAATTAACGACGACAGTTCGTATCGCTTAAACGTTAAGATAAAAGGCATTTACTCGAGCGACTTAGAAGAGATAAGTGTACAAACAATTAAGTCACTTAACCTTTCTCCTCAGTCGGTAAGCCGAGAATTATTGCAACGGTGTTCTCATTTGACACCGATTAAGGACGAGTTGATGTATGAGAGGTCCAAACCTACCATATTAATTGGTCAGGACAATTGGCATCTCATAGTTACTCGTGAATTAATTTCAGGAGGTAAGAACCTACCTGTAGCATCGCTCACCAAACTTGGATGGGTTTTACATGGTCACATATCGGGTGGTATTAAACCGATCAAGATCGTTAACCACATTTCCGCCAAGAAGGAGGAAGATATGGATAAATTGATCAAGGATTATTTTAGTTTGGAATCTCTGGGAGTGTCGGCTAGAAAGCCAGCGAACGACCCAGAAGAACGAGCCTTAAGTATTTTGAACAAAACGGTACGTCGTATACCTAATAATAGGTACGAGACTGCTTTGTTATGGCGCACAGATAATGAGTGCATGCCGTCGAATAGAGCGCAGGTTGAAAGTCGCCTGTTGAATATTGAAAAAAAGCTCGACAAAAATAGCGAGTTGAAAAAGGAATATGAGAAGCAAATTGAAAATCTCATCGTTAATGGTTACGCAGAGAAAGCGAACCATATTCCCATTTCCCCACGTACATGGTACCTTCCTCACTTCGCAGTGACTCACCCACAAAAAAGGAAAATAAGGATAGTTTTCGACGCCGCCGCAAAGACGGGCGGACGTTGTCTCAATGATGCATTGTTAACCGGACCGGACTTATTGAAGTCGTTGTTCGGAGTTCTGCTACGATTCAGAGAAGGAAGCGTGGCTGTAATGGCAGACATTAAAGAAATGTTCCTGCAAGTGAAAATCCGGGATGAAGACAGGGATAGCCTTCGATTCTTATGGCGGCACAATCATGACGCGCCACCGGAAGAGTATAGAATGACGTCACTCATATTTGGAGCGGCATCATCACCTTGCATCGCTATATATGTAAAGAATAGGAATGCGCAGGACAACGCACATATCTATCCAGAAGCAGCTTCCGCTACGGAAAGCAATTTTTATATGGATGACTATCTACAGGCATTTCCCGACGTGACGACGGCCGAAAGGATAGTAAACGATATGTATGAATTACATAAACATGCTTCTTTCCAACTGAGGGGATGGGCTAGCAACCGACCCGAAGTTTTAAGTAAAATGGAAAATAAATATAAGAGCGACAGTGCTTCGCTGGGAGATAAAGAGCACACAGAGCGCACGTTAGGTTTGATTTGGAATATCAAACGGGATATGATAAGTTTCTCCACAAGTCTTCGTAACACACCGGAAGAGGTGATGGAAGGTTTACGACCGCCTACGAAGAGGGAGATAACTAGCGCTGTGATGTCAGTTTTCGATCCTTTGGGACTCGCATCACCCATAACGATTCAAGGGAAGTCGCTGATCCAGCAAGTATGAAGGACAGGCATCTCTTGGGATGAAGAAGTTTCACACGAATTACACGTGTTATTTTGTAAATGGATATCGGAAGTGAAGAAATTAGGTCATTTAGAACTAGACCCGTTGCTGAAGGCGTCGGCAAGGGAGAGGTACACACTTTCACGGATGCTAGTGAAAAAGCATACGCTGCCGCGGTGTATTACGTCACCACGGACGAGCTAGGAATAAGGCGGATTACGCTGATCGCCGCAAAGGCAAGAGTAGCGCCATTGAAACCAATTTCGATTCCAAGGCTTGAATTGCAAGCAGCTCTTATGGGCAGCAGGCTGGCTGCCTCGGTTAGTGAAGAGAGCAAGTACGAGATGTCCGAGAGAGTATTTTGGACAGACTCACGTACAGTGTTAGCGTGGATTAAGTCAGATCCTCGCGCCTTTAAACCATTCGTTGCTCATCGATTGGCTGAGATCGAAGATCACAGTAAACCATGTGAATGGCGATGGGTTCCAACGTCACAAAATGTGGCAGACGACGCCACTAGAAATTTTCCTTCCACCTTCGATGTAAGTCATCGCTGGTTTCAAGGACCTGAATTCCTCAGGAAGAGTCCTGATTTATGGCCCAAACAAGTACACCAACAACAGGACACCATAAAAAGCTTAGAAACAGGTGAAGAAAAATCGCCGAAGGGCGTAAATGCGTTAAGAAAGCAAGAACCGTTAAGTCTACCCGACTACGGACGATTTAGCAGCTTTAAGAAATTCCTTGGGGCAACTACACGCACCTTACAAGCGGTAGAAAAATTCAAGAGTTTAAGAAAGTCGGTTAAAGGACCCGACGACGCAGCCGAAAAGTCGGTTATGTGTTCCAACAAAGTTTTAGCAAAGTCGGTTAAAGGACCCGATGGCGCGTTGGACATAGCGCTCTTGAAAAAAGCGGAATTATTAATTTGGAAGTTCGTTCAAGACGAGTGTTTTTATTCGGAAATAAAATGCTTGAAAGCAGGCAAAAGTGTTGAAAGAAGTTCACGCTTAAGTAAATTATCTATGGAAATAGGAGAAGATAACTTACTCCGTTTAAATGGACGTTTACCTTTCAAGTCTAATTTGACCGAGGAAAGTAGAAAACCCGTCATATTGGACGGTAAACACGAAATCGTTAAAATGATGATTAGAGAAGTTCATCATCATTTTGGACATGCCAATCACCAGACGGTGATGAATGAGGTGAACCAGAAATTTTATGTCTTGAACTTACGTAATGTAGTACGAAGTGTGTCACATCATTGTCAGTGGTGCAGGACATACAGGTCAAAACCGCAGAACGTGCCACAAGGAAATATTCCTCTGGAGAGAATAGCTCATCATGAACCACCTTTTACATGCTCAGCTGTGGATTATTTCGGTCCTATGAGTGTGACTATAGGAAGGCGACACGAAAAACGTTGGGGTGTTTTATTCACGTGTCTGACCACCAGAGCAGTACATCTGGAATTAGCAGCCTCGTTGACACCAGCGTCAATGATAATGGCGTTGAGGCGATTTATCGCCAGAAGAGGAAAACCAGCCGTTATATACAGCGATAACGGGACAAATTTCAAAGCTGCGAATAAAGAATTATTGAAAGCATGCGAAGAATGCCATGAGGGCATGAAAAATGAGTCATTTAAGAAATACATTAAATGGAAATTTATACCTCCGGGAGCACCGCACATGGGTGGCGCCTGGGAGAGGTTAGTAAGATCGATTAAAATTGCGTTGACCGCTACGCTCAGAGAAAGGAGCCCACGAGAGGAAATTCTACATACGTTGCTTTTAGAAGCAGAGCACACAGTAAATTCCAGGCCTCTGGTAACATTCAGTATGGATAGTCCTGAAGAGGGTTTGACACCCAATCATTTTCTTCTGGGACGCTCATGTGGTGATCGACCACCTGGATTATTTCTAGAGCGGCATCTGACGGGTCAACTCAATTGGAAAGCTGCACAGAGGTTAGCCGACCATTTTTGGACAAGGTGGCTGAAGGAATACATGCCTACCTTAATACCGCGAACAGGTAATAACGGAAAGTTCATGGAACCTAAAGAAGGCGATATTGTTTTGATAATAGATCATTCGTTGCCACGAAATACGTGGCCGAAAGGCAAAATTAGCAGAACGTTACCGGGACCAGACGGTCACACCAGAGTGGTTGACGTCATTACTAGCACAGGTATCTTGAGGAGACCTACATCCAGAATAATAGTCCTGGTACCCGCGACGCCTCCCAAATGATGGTGCTAACGCACGGGGGGGAGATTGTTGGCGACGCGCATATAAGAATGTTTCAGTTTATTAAGTCAACCGATGACGAATAACTTTTCAAAAATGCTTAGTTAAATCTTAAAGAAATGTCGAATCAATGGTATGAAGGTCTTGGGTTCGACTCCCAGGCCGGACTAGTTACTGTTTTCTAAGTAATATCTTTCAATAAATTCATATAGGGAATTTTATGTTATAAATTATGTTACCGGATTTGTTCCCCGGTTGAAATCGTCTTTCCAACGATGTAAATTCAAAGGAATATTAAAATGAAGTAAGAGATCGGATTTGTTCCCCGGTCGAGATGATCACTCTGTGCACAAACAGAATTAACGGAAGTTAATTGCATAAGTATTGTCTTGTATAAGTATGATATGTTTTGTACGAAAACAAATGCCTATTTGTTATGATCGATTAATGAAAACATTCACTTGTATTGTTATCTGATAAGAAACATGATAACTGATAAGAATATTATCAGAGATAGTTTCCTACTGTTTGAAAATTATGTAGAAGCACTTACTTATTTAATATTGTTAAAATTAAGTGTATTTCAGACTTTCATTTTTTCTGATAGCCGAGAGCCGTGCAAAGTTAGTTGTTCAAATAGTGTGAGTTCACGGAAGCACGCTGACCACGCCCCTAGGAGGCCGAATATGTAAAAATTTAAAATGTTTGTAATTTCAGCAATTTATGTAAAAATGACTTGAAAAACATTTCAGGTTGATTGTACGTGCTAAAAAGGTGAATTCTGTGTTATTTTTATGTGAAAATTCCTGTGTATAAGTGAAATAATGATAGTTTTGTATAAGAAATTTAAAAGTGTTTTAAATAGTGAAATAAATAGAGAAAATGTAAATTAAACTATTGTATTAGTAAACATATGTATAAATTCAAGTGGGAAACATTGTTTTAACTTTCTGTGTTAAATATTTAAGAAGTTTGGATTTTGGATTTGTGATTAAAATAGGCATGTTTTGTTTTATAAATTAAAGGATTTTTGTGATACGAAAAAATAATATATATCATGGTGTAGATATTGTTTTGTGCTATCTAAATAGATAACTTGTATTTATGTATGACTTATGTGAATAAAGAAATTAAGTGAAACGTGAGAGAGTAATAGTACAAATTCATGTTGTTAAGTTGCGCAGGCACGCGAATGGCGCGGCTCACTTTCGCGTATAGTTCTGGGGGTAGCTTAGTGAACGGGTTTTATTGCAATTCGTTCGGGAATCAAACCAGCAGTCAATAAGAAGAAGAAAGAAAAAGTGTAGGGAAGTGATAGGGAAAAGTGATTACTCTCTCACGGAACGGTTTGAAGATAATTGCTGTTTTATTCCCAAGTGATTCATCCCTAAAAGTTATACAGTCCACATCGAAGAATTAAGGCGTCGGGACCGGGACGACTTCGGAAGACCCGTAATCCCCGTCTGAACCTACTTGCTGAAAAAGAAAGAGGTTATCGCCCTAGTGTGTTACTCCGTTGCGGAGCTCACATACGTTGTTCCCGAACCCAACGTAGGCGTTATAGGAGGCCGGATCGAGAGAAGCCTCGATTCCTCCCTTCTGTTTCTTTATCGAACGTTCCAGCCCGTCTGGTTCGTTTTAAATTGGTCCTTCCGAACCTGTTTCCTTTTCAATCACTGATATGCAGAAGAAACAGCGTTGGTGATAGCACGCAGCTTTGTGAAACACCAGCGTCAATAGGCTTATAATCAGAGCATGCACCGTCTACTACGACCTTGATGCTCCGATCTGCAAGAAAGCTGGTGATCCAATTGTACAATTTGTCGGGAAGCTCAATAGGAAGGGAGCTTCGAATGAAGTGCTTTGTGCCAGACCCGATCGAAGGCCTCCGCTATGTCCAAACTCCAAACTAACGGTCAATGCCTCCCCCTTGAACTCTACTGCCTCAGCCCTCTATAAGTAGGGTATACCAAAAGATCACCAGCTTTGAACAGCAGCAGCTCGGGGTAGGCGTAGTAACAATACCAAGGCGACCCCTGCCACGCTTTCCGTGAATTTTTGCAACTTCATTCCAGCTTTAACGCTATCCACTACCGTCTAGCGAAGCCGGCCTTGCTCTTTTTAACCGAGACTCAGGTGTCCTCTCCAGCTGATACTTCATACCTCTCCTAGCAATAAATGTTGCCGGTTTGCAACATATCATGGATGTGCAGAAGAAGCAGCGTTGGTGATATCACGCAGCCTTGTAGAACACGAGCATTACTAGGCTGGTAATCGGAGCTTGCGCTGTCGTTGTCCGACCTTTATGCTCCGATCTGTAAGAAAGCTGGTGATCCACTTGCACAATTTCTCGGGAAGCCCATAAGAATGGAGCTTCGAAAGAAGCTCTTTGTGCCAAACCCGATTGAAGGCCTCTACAATGTCCAAACTTACGGCCAATGCCCCGCTTGGACTCTGTCTATGTCAGGTAGATCAGAAGATCACCAGCTGATCGACTACGACAAAAACCGTATTGGCGATCGAGCAAGCGAGTTTACAATGGACTCCATTGTTTTGGAGAACAAGGAGGTGATGACCATGGGCCTGTAGTTGAATGGGTCTAAGCGGTACCGTCTTTTTTAGGGATCGAGAGGACGAAAGCCGCCTTCCATGATTTTGGGACTACGCCTTGGGAGTAGAAGTACTATAAAAGACGTGTTAAGACCGGAGCCAACTCTAGAGCACACGTCCTCAGCACGATTGGGGGGATACCGTCAGGCCCACTCGACTTGTGAATGTCCAGGGAGAGGAGTGCTTTGCGAACCGAGCGCTGTGTGAACCGCACCTCCGTCATGGAGCACTCACACCGCGGGATGGTCGGCGGCACACTCCTCCCCTCATCGAGAGTCGACTTGCACGCAAAGAAAGAGCCTAGCAGATCGGCTTTCTCCTTTGCGGCATGGGCCAGTGAGTCATCTTCCCTGTGCAGAGATGGAAGAGATGCCTGAAGTTCTCTTGGACAGCCTTGGCGAGAGACTAGAATGCACGGATTCCAGAAGTAAGGGGAACTAGTTCCTCGCCAATTCTGCCTATGTTCTCTGACATTGCCTTGGCAATGACTCTTTTGAAGGACCTGAAAGCGGAATTACACTTCTTTTTTAGAACGCTGGTGTTTACATTCCGGTTTTGTAAAATATATTTAATTAATGAAAGTATGCACCGTTGTTATCTATGTACTTTTGGTGCGTAGATAACCATTTCATAGCTAGTTCATTGATCCCTTTACTAAAAAAAAACCATGGGGGCGTGAATCAATAAACTCTTTGAAGGCGGTTTCGACTGCCGCATCGGAGTTGAATATTTTTCCTTGTAAGAAGTTGTCCGAATTCCGCAAAAATGCTAATCTGTTGGAACAAGGTCCGGGGAGTAAGGTGGATGTCGCAGACATCCACCTTACTGCTCATCTAACTTAGTGGTTGTATGATGTGCAGTGTGTGGTCTTGCGTTGTCGTGAAACAGCAGTGGCCTAGAGCGATTGACCAATTTTAGTTGTTTAGCAGCTAGTTTGCAGTTGCTGACAATAAATGTCTGCCGTAATCGTTTGGCTAGATTTTAGAAAGCTGTAGTGAACGACACGGCGCATGTCCACCAAACATTCATAAGTAACTTTTTCTGAGTCAATTTTCATTTAGGGCAGAATTTGGCTGGGTCTCCAGGGTTCAGCCATTGCGACGACATTTTCGATTATCGTACAGCATCCACTTTTCATCCCAATTAATGATTCGATTTAAAATTCCTTCCATTTTGTGTCGGTTTAGCAAAGTAACGCAGCAGTCGACGCGTGTTTGCAAGTTCGATTCACTCAATTCATTAGGTACTATCGTTCAAGATTTTTTGCTATCCCGATTTGCTTCAAGTGGATTAATACAGTTTTGTCACTTACCCCGAAGCTTGCAGCTATCTCTGAAGTGCTTTGTGATGGATATGTGATGGATTCCACAATAGCCATTAATTCTTCATTTTCCACTTTGGTCTCCGGCCATCCACGGGGTTGGTTCTGAAGGTCGAAATATCCAGAACGAAAACGTTGAAACCAAAAACGTACCTTGCTTTCTTTTGCGACACCAGCGCCGTACACATCATTAATCCTTCGAGATATTTTTGCAGCACTAGTGTCACGGTAGAACTCGTACTCGTAAATATATACCGATATTTCATGTTTTCCATTGTGCGGTTTCACAAGCGACGCCAAAGAAAAAAATAATGAGGAAAAAACAGATGAATGTTTTCAAAACTTAAATGTACCTGCTAAATGAATTTATAAATTTGAATTTGGAATTCTTAACCAAATAGGAGATATTTCAGTCAAAGTGGTCAGTATGACAAAACGCTGATTTCTTATGTATGGACTCAATGTTTTACATGAACGACCAAACCATGAAGATGAAAGAATTTTAAGATTAAGATTAAGATTTGCCTCCGATGGGCACCATAGAGGAAGAAATAAAAAGTTCCATACCCTGAAGTACTACATCAGTATCAAATCAGCAACAACGTTGGGATCGTCCGGCGAGATGCAAAGCCGCCCCCAAGGGTAGGATGCAAAGAAAGACGGATCAGCTTGCCCCGAGCAGTTGTTGCCTTGAGCGGAATTTTGCCCCCCCCCCCCCCCCCCCCCAGATAACGCGGGGCAGCCTGAGCACCCACGCTCAGGAGTGGAGTAATTTGGTCGTGGATGCTCAGCGAGGGATTCTCCAGGGGTACTGTATAAATGATATTGTTTAACAGGTAGTAATAGATTTATGCAACAAATACGTATTAAAGTAATATCATAAAAATAATAGTAGTAGTTAGTTCACGAGCTTGCCAAAACAGTCGCCGTTTGACTTTCGTCAGTCTTTCATTGACGTAGAATCTGCAGTGCGGAGCAGGTAACCCGGTGCCTTCAGTGGTAATGCCGCGAAGAACGCGAGTCGCCAGCAACACTTGATGCTTAAGAGTGCGTCTGCCGAACCTCACAACTATAGGCCTCGGGCGCGACTCCGGCACAGTTCGCGGGGACACATTTACCCTTCCCACTCATGTGGCGCTGACTAAATCATTCTCAGAAAGTTTGACACCCAACTTCATAGCCAAAGTGATGACAATGTGTATTAAGTGTTCACCCTTCTCTTCAGGGATGCTAGTGATCTCATTGCACAATAGTTCCTGATCAGGCTCGTTCAAATCAAAATTAAGTTGCTCAATTGTATCCAGCAAAGAACCAACATTGGTCGACGTACTACTATTACGACCTTCCAGAAGACCCACACTGGCTTCTAGCTTTTCAATTTTTCCATCGGATTCATCAGTTCTAAGCGCCAGACCAGCCAAAGTGCCATTCAGTAATTCCATTTGGAGACGTGTGGTGTCATTTCCTCTTTGAATTGTCGTGCCTCCATCATAAGCAATTGTAGATCTTTTGCTGGCATAGTTTCACTCTGCGCTCTGCCGTCGTCTAATAAGTCCTGAGGACGCAACGTAACTATCCCAAGGTTTTGGTCGGGGTATCGCCTTAAATGCTCAAAAAGATCTAGATCTGGAAGTCGAGAGCTCACCAACGCTGACGGAGATGTTGTGAAGGCCTCAGCTGTACTCATGATGTGCAAACATAACAATATTTAATAAATCTTAAAACAAAAATTATGTTTCTTTTATAACCTTTTAGAAGTTAAGGTCAACATCAATAAATAAGAAAAATACTTTTTCCACTGTTTAAGCATGGGCGGATACAGAGTAAGGCTTTTTTAACGTTACCTCAACGCCACTCACTTGTGCTTTTACATGTCCATAAAGCGTTGTCAATAAGGAGAGAAAAGCAATATTACATTTAATTTTGCGGGCCCGAGGTTCGTATTAGTGCGATAAGATTCTAAGTACCACAAAATAAATAATAGTACGTGAGGGTAATATGGTCACTTTCTTATAACTCAAAAACTACAGCCTTGTTTGCATAGACGCCTATGTGATACGGTAGCTCTTCATCGATCAATCAAATAATAAAGGATCAAAAGATCGATTCTATATCGACGCTATTTTGACAGTTGATATTAAAGTAAATATTTTCGTCGTTATTTGTATGGTGTCGGGCATATGGTTAGTTTTTTTTAAGTAGATTTTTAAAAGTATTCCTAATTATTGCCAAAGCTTGTTTATATTTTTTTCCTTAATATATTAGTTATAGTATACGACTTTGTGTTTTTGTCTCTGTGCTCCTCCTAGTTTTGGTTTTATTGGGCGACTAAGCTTATGGTTAATATTACCCTCACGTACCTTACTACGTACAGAAGTTGCACTTCTTTGATGTCGACTGCTTCCCGATGTTTAATAGTCTACATAATTATTATTAATCAGATAAATCGCGCACGCAAGCCAAATAAAACTTTATCGCTGCGCGTTGGTGTCCGTATTACTTTTCATCTTTTACGCTTCCAAGTCACTGCGGCCTTTCCGTGGTTATTAAGGGATGTCAATAGAAAGTAAAAAAATACATTGCGAAATTTTAATTATGTTACTTAGGTGAAGTACCTATTCTGACTATGATCAGGCCTCTATCACTCTTGCCACCTACGTGAAATAATTACCTAAAATCGCGACGCGCCCGGGCGAAATAACGCAGTCAGGGCTAGCGCGTTGGAGGCGATTGAATGTAAAAGTTTTTAACGCTGTTTATACGTAGTAAATATTGTTGAAATAGTCAAGATTCGAAATTCACTCAGGACGTTTTTAAAAAGACTTTATTAATAAACTTATAACTATTAATGTGCGATACATTACTTATATACTAATTAATTAATCCGCGATGGATTCTAACCTAAGGCTACATGTGCGATACATGTGCAAGCCAAACTAAGACTATCCCAATTCTTATTCTAGATCTTTAAGCTAGAGAACAGTTATCAGTATTCACAGGAAAGACCACCCGTCTTCCAGACGCAATTCAGCAATCTACGCCCACGCTTACGCTTGAATTGTTATGGTCTCCGGTGCAGTTCCGTGAATACCGGGATGCATAACTCTTCCCCCCTCAGATTCGAAATTACCGGGCGAAGTTTTCCGAGTCCGATAATTTCGATACAAATATTTTTTACATAGGATTACAATTATTATAACTAAAATTACATATAAAATTAATGTCCCGATACTTATGTCCTTCACATTTATGACACTTTCACTTTGCTCACTTTTTACACTATCACTGGTTAATATGTGGTTTAGCTGCTGTAGATTGGTCAGGTCCACGTCATCCAGGTTTACTGCTGCTGGATTTGAAGATGTCTTCATTAACAACTGTGGTGTTTCCGGAAGATTTATTATTGGTAAGGGAGTTAACGGGTACTCCTCTATATTTTCATGATGCCTTTTCAGACTGAATCCCTTGATTTTAGCTTCGCAGTAGTCGTCGGCTGAGATTATATATGTCCCAATTAAATTACTGTGTGATAATTCATTTCCACATTGTTTGGTTAGTAACACTGTAGTTTTTGAATAGAACATCCATCGATCGGTTTCTATCTTCATTATCTTCACATCATCAAACTCTACTAATAGGGGCCGGCATGAGGTGGTGTTAGCCGCAAAACTCATTAGGCTGGTAACACAATTATCCTTAATTAACATGGATGAATAATCCTCTTCACACAGGAACAGTGAGTCATCAATTTCTTTACATGGGTGAAGAAGTGACACCGCTTTCAACCCTTTCATCAGAAGGTAGAGGTATTTAGGTACAATAAGGGATGTTCGGTTCATGGAATTAGTGGTAGGTAAAGGAAGAATTTTGTAATATATGTATGTATTTGAATCAACTAGGGGTATATCTAGAATAAAGGTTATTTGATTTTCCTTTGAATATACTTTTAAATCTATACTTTGCTCTAATTTTAAAATATTTTCTACTTTTACAGGAAATACAAGATTATTTTTTCGTTTAATAGTTTTTAACAATGACAAGAGTTCATCGGTGTCAATAATAGACTGGTGCAATGTTCCTAGTTTACTAAAAGCTACCGCTGTTTCAATTTCATCCAGTTTGATGTATATAGTTTGAAAGTTATGTAGAAACAGGTTGTATAAGTTAGATATTTTAAGTTCCGTTTGAGAGTTTTTTGTTATATTAATTTGTTTTCTTATTTACCAAAGAGTTTTATCCAGCTGTATGAAATTGAGTTTTGTACTATTTGTAACATTAATAAAGGTTTTCATCATTTCGGCGATTACTGTCATTTATCTATTTAGCTGACCTTGATTTAATTTTACATCATTCATTAAAACATCGTACCTTATGGCATCATCATTGTCCAAATTACCTGTCACAATTTTAATAAGAGACCCGAGAGCATTCAGAATACCGCGTTTAGCCCTTTTCGATGGTAATAGTTGCTTTAATTTTTCAATTGTTATATTTTGAATATAACCTGTTTGAATTTTCAAATTATTTATTTCAGAGTTAATTATTTTTTACCAAAATAACGTGTCACATGTGTAACACGTTATTTTGGTAAAAAATACGATTTAGGTTATCATATCGATTTTTATTAAATTCTAGATCCTCACGTATTAAGCTTAAGTCTAATATCTTAACTAAATCATGAGAGCCATCTACAATAGACTTATAGAGTTTTTCAATAAATATAGTATAATAAGTAAAAATCAATTTGGCTTTAAGAAAAATAAATCTACTACACTTGCGATCTATGAAATACTCAAGGAAATTTGCGAATCATTAAATAATAAAACTTTTTGTGTAGGTTTGTTTTTAGATATGTCAAGGGCATTTGACTGTGTCACATATGATATACTATTAAATAAACTTGACAAATTAGGTGTACGCGGCTTGACATTGGAACTATTAAAAAGCTATTTAAAAGATAGAGTGCAAATACAGCAATTGAAAAATTTGACAAAGTCAGTAAAACTTTTGAAGAAGTACGGTCCAAGCCAGTTAAAATGACTCTAGGCTTGCCACAAGGAAGTATTTTGGGCCCTTTGTTATTCTTAATTTATGTGAATGACTTGCCAAATATCACTGACAATAGATGTGTTATGTTCACTGATGATGCGACAATCTTTATACCTAATACTCAAATGAATTTTGAAAATAATATAAATAAAACATTTAAAAATAACAGTTGAATGGCTGAAACAAATTAATTTAAACGTTAATCTAACAAAAACTAAAATAATTCAATTCCGAAATTACAAAACAAATTCTTTAAATTTAAATACAGCAGATAAAAACACTCAAATAGAAATAGTTAATAACATTAAATTTCTTGGAGTCACCATAGACTGTCATTTGAATTGGAAATCTCATATTGAAAAAATAAACAAAAAAATCTCTAACTACCATACACTTACGCATTATCCCTATTAGCAGAAACAACCTCTATTAGTTTACGGTATTATTTTCTGGGGTAATTCTAAAACGTGCAGTCAACATTTATTCTGCAAAAGCGATGTGTGCGGATCATTTATAATATGTACTCAGGTGAAACTCTAAGAAATGTATTCGAAGAAAAAGACATTTTCACTCTCACTAATATTAATTTATATTTTAGAAATATCACTTTTTATCAAACAGAATGGCAACTATTTTCAGATTAAATCTAACGTGAATTCACGTCCAATACGCACTAAATATAAGCATAATTTATATACATAAATAATTATATGTATTATAAGAGCACCTTTTGCACAGATATTAAAATATTTAATCATCTGCCACCTCATATAAAATCCATGGACTCGCCAAAATTTAAAAAAAACAACTAAAAATGGTTAATACATAATGTTTTTTATAATTTAGATGAATATTTTAATACCAAATAATTTAAATTAAGTTTTGTTTTCTAATTATTGCATACCCGATATGGGTAAACCGTGTAACACTTAATTGCAATGTCACCCGCAAATTGTACATACACAGTTTATTGGCAATAAAAAATATTCTGATTCTGATTCTAAAGACCACTTATCGTTACTAATGAGAGCTTGTCCCTCCTTTATCGGTAGTATGCCGGAATTTCGGACAATCGGTTGAAGTAGAAGGGCCTGGGTCCTGAAGACTTGCAGCAGGAATAGAATGATCCTGTGGAGGACGTTTTATATCCTTAATTGGGGCCCTCGTATTTTGACCGTGATACTTAACTGGTACTGTGTTTCTAACTATATTTTCTATTTCGTAATGCGGTTTATCCTTACTTCTACTAACATTCGTGCCTTTTATAAATATTGTGTCCTTATTTTGTAACCTTTTAATTTCTTCAGTTACTTTTAGGGGCTTAGAGAAAATTGTGTCCTTATTTTGTAATCTTTCGATTTCTTTGGTTACTTTTAGGGGCCTAGAGGACGTCATGGTAACCCTATCGTCGGACGTATTTTGTATCACCGTGCCTGCAAATGAATTGACGCATTTTAGTATAGCGCTTGGCATCCTAGCACCTTGACCAAAATCGACATAATTTACTATCGCATTTTCATTTTGGATATTCGTTGGGACTCTGATTTGCGTTTCCGCTCTTGGTTCCAACTTAATTTCATATGGGGGGCTATATATAATAGGTATTTTTTAGTTAATAGTTTTTCATATCTATTGAAGCGTCAAGTTGTTTTAAAAGATTCGAACCTATCAAACCGTCGTATCTTCTATCGACGTCGAATATATGGAATTTACATTTTTCTGAACTTTTAAATGTTTTAAAGAGCGGGATATATATAGTTTCGTTATATTGGCTACGTGCATGCGTACTTCTAACTTCGAAAGGTTCATATAATTTGAAAGCGGAGAAATATTGTTCTGCCTTAGAGGGACTTATAAAAGATCGCGTACTTTCGGTGTCTATCATAAAACGAGCCTGAATTTCCGGGATCTCGATATGCGGGAGTTTAAAAGTCGTATCACAATTTATTTGTATTATTTCGGGGGTGGATTGGGGGCTTCTATCTGAAAATTTTCAGTATCATTCGATATTATATTAGGGTTGTGACTTACTTCTTCTATTTCACTATACGGTTCTACTTCAAATTGGGGCACTTCTAAATTATACGTGTAATTATTCGCGTCACAGTAATTTATATCATGGTTATAATGTTCCGCTGGTATTTCGGGTTCGTTATTATAGAATATCTCGTTATCTTGGGGAACCCTAGAGTTATCTAGCATATTTTGTCTTATCGGACGTGCGGTACCTACGCATAGATACATCGGTATTTTCATTTAAATTTTGTTTTTGGAAATTATGATTGGGTATACCAAATTTAGAACTATTTTGGGGTTGATTTGTAAAAGCTAGTGGGGGTTGCGCATGATTATTCATGGGTGGCTTAAAGCCCTGCTGTTGTTGAGGTATGCCAAATTTAAAATTATTTTGGGGGTGATTTGTAAAAGCTAGTGGGGGTCGCGCAAGATTATAAATATGTGGCTTAAAACCCTGGTGTTGTTGAGGTATGCCAAATTTAAAATTAGATTGCTGGTTTGGAATACCAAACTTAAAGTTCTGTGGTCCCTTATTATTATTAAGTCTTGGGCCATTATTAAAATTGTTTTGAGAAACAAATCTTTGACTTTGATACCAAATTTAAAATTATTATTAGGCAATTGGAATTTATTCTGGGGTTCAAATTGTGGATTTGCAAATTTAAAACACGATGAATTATTATTAGGTAAAATATTAACACTTTGTTGGGGTTTAAAATTCTGGGATGTTCCCCGAAACTCCCTGGCCACTAAATTTTCTGAAAATCGTTGGAGCCGTTTCCGAGATCCCGATTGCTCGTTTAATAGTATAGGATATTATTATACACTATCATTTTAGCTGCTTTTACTCCTTCGTCCTGTATTAGATTGACTTTTGCGAATAAGGTACTACGCATATGTTGTATCCTATGACAAAAATCGATAAATGATTCACCAGACGTAATTTTCACTTGTTCTAATTCGATAGCTATGCAATCTTCCGAACGCGGATCGCCAAAATGTTGAATTAAAATATCTTTAAGCGTATTCCAACAATTAATATCATCACGCTCACTTAACAAATGTGCTGCCCTACCTGTTAATCGGCTGCTTATCGCATGAAATACATATAATGTTTGAGTGGCATTATTAGGGTCTGTGAAAGACCTGTATATGTACTGAGCTTTCTTAATAAATAAATTTAATAATCCTTCCTCTCCTTCAAACTTAGGTATAAGACAAAGTAAATCCTTAGGTATTTGTTCCATATACGTAATTGTTCCATTTTATTTAATATTAATAAGTATAACAATGTATATAATATTTAATTATTAATTTATTTTTTATTTTATTTAATTATTAATTTTAATTTATATAATTATCACTTTTATTTCTTTTATATATCCTTTTATTTCTTTAATATATCCTTTAATTTCTTTAATTATGTAATTTTTATTCTTTATAACACAATTTAACAAATTTTCTTTATTTCAAATTAATTTTCGATATTTAATTATTAAACTTAATGATAAAGAATAATTGCCTATGCTTGTGCAATTTATTTTGTTCGATTTAAGAAAAATCAAATAACACTATAATTCTAGCAAGCAAAAATAGATGGGAACAGAGATGGACGTGAAAAGGTTTACTCACAGTACACTCGAACTCATCCTTTCGCCTGGGCTAGGAAGTCTTCTTTCTTGATGTCCTGTTTCGAATTCGACAAATTTATTTCGGTTCGTAGATATCGCGAAAGTGCAAGACGGCACCGTAAACTGCTTCACGACGACTGATTTGGGAGTCTTCTTATATGAGCAAGCTTTACACGCGAAATCCTACCGGCTGCGCCAGTCAAGATTCGAAATTGACTCAGGACGTTTTTAAAAAGACTTTATTAACAAACTTATAACTATTAATGTGCGATACATTACTTATATACTAATTAATTAATCCGCGATGGATTCTAACCTAAGGCTACATGTGCGATACATGTGCGAGCCAAACTAAGACTATCCTAATTCTTATTCTAGATCTTTAAGCTAAAGAACAGTTATCAGCATTCACAGGAAAGACTACCCGTCTTCCAGACGCAATTCAGCAATCTACGCCCACGCTTACGCTTGAATTGTATATAAATATTTTTTCTTTCTGATAGACTTAAAAACGAGGACATCCTAAGTAGAACCAGAGTAACTGACATAGCCCAACGGGTTATTAAGTTAGTGGCAATGGGCCGGTCGTATAGCTCGAAGAACCGACAACCGATGGGGAAAATAGGTTCTCGAGTGGCAGCCTCGTACCGGCAGGCGAAGTGTAGGGCATCCCCCCACTAGATGTAGTGACGAGCTGGTAAGGCATGCGGTAGGTCAGTGGATGAAGATGGCTTGGGAACGTGCTTTGTGGCGTTCTTTAGGGAAGGCCTATGTTCAACAGTGGACTTGTGAAGGGCTGTAATGATGATACTGATAATTCGTTGCAATTCTACTCACTTCAACAAACAACAACTTCAAAAAACTAAAATGAAAATATAATAAAATAATTTATATAGTGTACTAGTTTATATTAGTAGTGCTTCCTTTCATCTATAACCGATATATTAAAATACATAATATAATTTATGAACTATGTGTAGTTCTTGCAATTCACGAATGCGATCAACCTTTAGATGTGGTTTGACTTGTACATGGACAGTGTGGCAGTGTGCGTGCCTGGCGGAGCGGGCCATAGACTAATATATAATACTGGAGAGAGCGGGCGTCCGCATGCGACTGACCGCTGGTGGTGCCTCCTAAGCCGATCATCCGATTTTGATTAAGTTTTTTTTTTGTTTGGAAGGTGTCTCAATTGAGTGTTCTTAGCAATGTTTCAAGAAAATCTGTTCAGCCGATTGAAGTTTTAAAATTTCAATTAAAGTTTTGTTTTCTATTAGCGTTAACGACAGTAGAAAGATAAGTTAGTTAACAACGCAGATCTTATGAAATAAATACCTGAAGGATAGCTCATCCTCTGTCTATCCTGAGCCAGTATGGCGATGTTTCTTGGTGTGGGCCGCTATTCTAGTGTGCACGAGACACAGCGTCCCGCTCTCCGCGAATAACACCAAAAGTGAGCCCACGTGGTAATCACGCAAGACAGACAGACAATTCTAAAAATTATAGAAATGTATTCAATTATATATTTTAGTCCCTGTCAATCAACTTTGCCACAAAGATATTAAATGCACAGACATTTGCAATTTACATTTTTATTATGTATGTTATACGTGGTAGAGCCATGCTGCAGTTATATTAGTAGTATAGTTGTAGCACGAATAGGCCGGCTCGACCGGGTAAGGACCACGCTCTCACAGAATACCAGCGTCAAATAGTAGCTTAATGCTGCTGTGATTCGTATGGTGAGTGTAGAGAACCGGAGACCCTTTTTACTGGAAACGAGGCATTCCATCTTAGACCTCACGGGTGACAACGCATCTGTATTTGGTTTTGTAATCGAGGATACACGCAGATGTCTATGGGCCGCAGCAACCACTTACCATCAGGTGGACTGTGTGCTCGTTTGTCACCCTATCCTATATAAAAAATGTATAGACTAGCGATCTAGACTTCGTATGTGTGATTTCTAGTTGTCTACAACACCACCTACCGGGTCCATATGTGAATTTAAACCACCTAAGGACCTATGCAAACACACACAAAAAATCATCAAAATCGGTCGAGCCGTTTATGATTTTTAGCAAGACTAACGGACAGCATTTGATTTTTATACATAGAGATTTTGAAGGAAAAATAAAATGTTAAGGATTTAGTATGTAAAAATTATTAGGATAATATGTATTAAAATGATACATAAATTGAGTGAGGAAAGATTTAATAAATAGATACAATAATTGTTTTCTTAAACAGTATCAGAATCTGAAGATTTTTTAAAAGAAATAATATTAGACTAAGTTAGAAATGACTACACAGAACAATTAAATTCTCATGTCAAAAATGCACAATAGAACCACAGCCTAAGAACATACAGTCAGTCACCGCTTTTGATGTTATCGAAAAAGCCGACATAAACAATAAATTTCTAAGGTTGTCAGAACGTGAAGTAATAAAAAAATAAAAACTGGTTTATATACAGGCAATTAGTATTCATAAATAATAAAAATACGTTATTATAACTCCAATTTCTTATCTTTAAATCAGCACGACCCCCAGTATTTTACCGTACATATAGTGTGAACCATTTTAATTTATTTGCGCGACAGGATAACCCTAGCGGACAGCGTTCAAGTTCTAGACATGAGACGGATATATCAAAACGAATCTAAAATCCGATTTCAAACACAAATCGATTCGTATAGATTACTTAAACTAGAAAATCCGATTTCAAAAATCGACCTAACTAGCTAAACTCTTACGATCTGTACACCCAAAACCAATCCAAATCGAAAATAAAATCGACAGTATCCAAATCTAAACGCAAACTGTTGCGTAGAAATCCAAATCCGTTTTTTCAGTGTCTCTCTCGATAACGTGAAGTTTAAGATTCAGATTTCGGTTTGTCGGCTATGGAATATCGAAATCTATTACACTTTGAGATATGGGATCAATATTATCCCTACTGCTTACTACGTAAAGTCTTTGCTAGATTATGCATTGCTGAATTTTTGGTTCAGTGTGCGATCAATATCATTTATTTTTGTTTTTAGTTAAGTGTTTGCTTAATTAAAATATTTTTTTGTTTTCATGTTGTTATGTTTTAGACTTTAGACGTAAATTTAATCCTGGTGACAACTGCTCGCATGCCGGTCAGTCGTAACGGTGTATTGTATTATATTATTTACTGATATTTATTGCCTTAATACCTTTTTGTTTAGTAAATATATGAAAACAGTTTATAAAATGTTTAAAAATCAGGAGTGAATTGTGTGTGAGTGTACGTTTTAAGTGAGTAAGTTATTGATCAAAAAATAATTTATCCGCATTTGTCGGAAATATATCGCTCAAAATGCGATATTGTCGCGATATCCGTTCCGTGCGAACAAATTTTTTCAAAGACGGGATTAATAATAAATGAAAAGAGGTGTCGTCTAAAGTCGTCAAAAGTGGAGCAAATTGCGTTTTTAAACGCAAATCTTAATCCAAACAGATTCTGAAATAAAAGATTATAAAAAATAAAAAAGCGAAAAGAAACCAAAAAAAAATATAATAAGAACTCATTGTAAATATACCGATTATTAAATGCGCCGGAAAAGTTCTAATTTCATACAAAATTTTTCTGCTAGTCCTAAGCCTAGATTAAAGCATGAAGAATAATCTCGCAAATCTGTTTCTGTATTAATTAGATTTGCGTTTGTCTTTTTGTTAACTTATAAAACGAAATCTAAGTACGCAAACGAATTGGCGTGGCTAAGCGATACAGAAATCGGATTTTTAAAAACGGATTTTGAAATCTGAAATCGGATAAATATCGGTTTGCGTTCAAATCCAAAAACACCCATGCCTATCAAGTTCCCAAGTGGCCGTTAGTCCGTCCGTCCGCGTTGCGCCCCGCACAATTCACGCCTAGACACTTTCGATGACCGACTGTTAGTAGTAGACTGTGATAGAACCACAAGGTTTAGATATTGGGGCCAAAGACTTAGTAACGTTAACTGCACAGATAATTTAACTCTAATTGTATACTAAACAGCAATTTGGTAACATTCAAAGACACTTTTAACTATAAACTTTGAGTTGATATTGAAATTTTCAGCAAGTTTGGGATTTTGAGTGAAATGAGTGACTAAAATATTATGTTTAAGCAATATGATATGTTGAGCACAACAAGTTAGTCGATTTCGAATTACATCTGAAACAAATCAGACGTTTACAATTGATTTAATGTGGTTTTCTTGCTTTTGCTTTAGCGTTTTTATAAACTTAAAGCCTTATGTTCACGTAACAGCTGTGACAGTATAAAGTCAGCTTTTACTATAAAGTTGCTCCAAGGCCCCGTGCCTTTTCACTTTTTTGACCACAGATTTATTTACACTCTCATAATTTCAAATAATTTGCTCAATTAGGCACTACATATTAAATTTTCAAGTAACTTTTTAATTAGTTTAACATCCGTCTTATTACAAAACGTGGTTTGTTGATAGTCTAGGGTTTAAGCTTTAAACTATTAAAGCTTAAGCCCGTAAGAGTAGGTAGTTTCTAACCAAAAGATATTCTTTAGTCGCGGCGCCAGTCTTTGCGAAATTGATATTTGCTGTCAGATTCGATACTTTACATTTTAGTTTGCTTATTTTCCAAGATTAGTACTTATTTATTGAATCTGACAATAGTTTATAGCTGAAACTAAATAAAAACTTTTTTGTAACAAGGCGGTACGTGTTGAACAATGGTTAGTGAGTACATATGTTACAGTACCTACTTATATTTTGTTATCTTTTACAGGTATTCCAACAAAACTCTAAAACGATTTGTAGTTCTGAAAATGTTCGTTTGTATTAATTTTCGATCTTAATCTTCAATTTAGTTTAATACCGACGAAACACTACTTTAAAAAATATGTTTTTTAGTTAGTTTATAGTGCATCTAAATCTGCAGTTGAATAAATAGATGCAGACCCAAAATGATCTTCAGTGTCAGTAGCACCCCGGATTAAACAACTTGTTTAGTGAACAAATGTTAACTAAATACATTTTATTTATAAATAATTTACATATGTAACATTATTTACTTCAAGCCTACACAATTTAAAGATTGAAAGACCACCTTGTTTTTGGGATTTAGAAGACGATTAATTAATACATATAATAAATTAAATACTAATTATCATTCACTTTTATATTATTAACATATAGTACGGTCTTTGAGTTGAGAAAATTTGGCGTAAAGTAATGGATTATATAAATTTATAAAATTTAAACAGGCGCATTTTTTCGGATTAAAGATAAATAAATTTTATTCTACATCAAAATAATCAAAAAACTTCGTGGAAGCGCAATTATTTTGAACTTTTCGCTATTGGTCCATGAGTCATTTTCATAAACACGAGTTTTGTGTACTTTCGCAAAGGGCGTCAATCGTAACATTATAGCACATAGAGGAGAAAAATATGGTAATTTTTCATTATTGTGAGTATCAACATTGATAACACAAATGATATAGTAAGATAAAATTATTAAAGAAAAGTTTTATGTGCGTTCGATTCAAAGCGGCGCGACGATATGAAGGTTAATTAAAGTTATTGTTATAATAGTAAAAAAGTAATTTAATCAATCTTTATTAATCTTTATTTATATTAATCTTCTTGGGACATTTTTGTACCATATAATTTTATGTTTTGATATCGAGAGGATATGGAAGGCGTTTAAAGCATAAGAAGTGGATATAGAGCTAAATTTTGTGTTGAACTAGGTGTAGCGTTAATCGTGAATTTTGATAGTAACAGGGAATATTATCTACATTAATTGGATTACATTAAATTAGTTATCGATAACATTTGAAAAGGTATATCATGAAAGCTTTCTAGGTTAAGAAGCATGTAAAAATTAGCACCCAATATAATGCTAGCAATAAACTAGTTAGGTCCTATAATTTGCTTTCTACTGTTTATTAACATGATTTGAAAACTGGTATCATTCCTTCATAATTGTTACGCATTTATATGCACATAGTAGAGGCTTGGTTTTCGTTCTCCTCTAATGCTTAAAATACTGGAAGACAGTAAATAAGTTATTGGCGATGGTGTATAATTTTACGCTTGAAATGTACGGTATTGAAGGTGAAGTGTAAACCAGTTTTCATTGATTTACGGCATCCGATTTAATATATTAATTTAAGGCACTAGGTGATTCGCTTTTACAAAACAAAGTATTTGCTTGCAGAGGCACTATGTAAGTGTTTTGGTTCTATAGAAGAATTAAGTATTTTAAGATTAAATGTAATTGTTGTTGCAGCAACAGTATTTACACTATGCTGTAAAAACGATTCACCTTTAGCTTTTTTCTTCTTCAATAAACTACAACTCTTATATAAACGTAGTTTGGTACACAAGCCTTATTTGTATTATTACTAAAATACACGATAGCAATGAATTATGGTCATTGTTAAGAGTACACGTGGGAAATTGGTGTCTTATTCTTTTGAGGTATACATAGTTCATTTGTCAGAGATAAATTCATCATTAATCTACTAAGATTTATAAAATTTATACGAACAACCAACAATTAAAAACGCTGTTTAAAATTATCTATTAAAATATTATTCTCTTTTACAACAGCGAGTTGAGACAAAACATGTTGTAGTGGATTTACAAAGGACTACGTTACTGGACCGTTCATGGACTGACAGATCCATTAATGAGAAATATTAGACTGAAAATACCCAACAAACAGATCATTATACTAAAACATCTCATTTTGAATATTTTCATTATTTGTATTCGGATTTTTTGTTATATACAAAATGTTACACAAACAGATGAAGATTAATCAAATTCCATATTAAACAATTCGATTTTCAACCAATTTCACAATTTATAATAAAATCATCAAGAACATAAACAAGTGAACGTCTAAACTGCGGGGAATAAATTACAATAATTAATATTTTTATTAACTATAGCAATAAATAATTTAAAAAATACAATTATACTATTATAATATTTATGTAAAAATAAAACCTGAAGTACTTAATGTATGTCAAAATTTTAGTTATTATTAGGAAAACTAAAATAAAATCGCTTCAAGTAAAAATATCAGAGTTACACTGCTACTATGAAAATATACAGTTTCACGTAAGGTGTTGGCCTCACTGCTGCCGACTGCAAAATTTATTTATACACTTTTGTTAATGCTATTTTTGTAATTTTAATTAAAGCCCGGTCGGGAAAATAAAAACCTGCGCCATGTTTTAATTTAATTTTAGTTGCTGGCAACAAAAACGCTTTGTGTTTCCTGTCGGTGTGTCATAATTTCGTTATGAAGTCCATCATGGAAGCTAAAAAAAAACCTGATTATGAGATGACAACAAAATTTTATACTGCATATTGACCAATCTAAGGACAAAAATACACAAAGAAAAAAAAAGATGAACTTCTCAATTGATTCACTGACAGTAACATAACAGCGTAACCTTATACAGTAACAGTATTACGTAGGCAATATGTTTAATGAATATCAATGATGTTTATACATAAAAAGGTATGTAATTACGTTACTAGTACGCGCCAAAACTAAAGAGAATATGTAGCCATGATTACGTAAGCTTTAAGAAAAAGAAAACAATAGATGTTCCAGAACTGGTGCAATAACAACACGAAGAGCGAGATAGAATGTAAGTAAAACATTAAAATGTGTATGTGTGCTGCCGCTGGGATGGCCATGTATGGAATATTTTTCGGTGGTTTAATGGGCATATAACGTATCTATAAAAATATAATTGGTTGTAATATGAAATAGTTTGCACAATTTTTAGTGTGGTCTCGTTATATTTAAACGAACTAATAACATTAATTCTAGATATTTAAAAAATATTAAATCAAAAAAGAAATATCTTCGAATTGACTTGCGCTTTTTAGTAGATAGTTATCAGAGGATTTAAAGACGTCTAAAATTTTTGTGATCACAGGGAATCATAATCATCTAGAAAAGGAATAGAAATACATATAATGTTAGGATCTATATCGTTAAGTGGAAAGTTATATAAAGTCCCCAAATCAAGAACAATAAGTTCGCAAAAATAGCTATGAGGCACTTTATATTGACATGCTCATACTTTTTATTATTAGTCCAGAAGATGACCTCTTTGAAGGTTTTTATTTTTATGGTCAGATTATGCGACAAAAAAAGTCTTAAATTATATATAGTCTTAAATTCTGCATGGACAAAAATTTATTACTTTATAAATATCCAAGAGGCACGTTAAGTTTTCATTAGGTGATGTCTATATTAACCAAGTAAAAGTAAATATTAAGGTGATATCTAATATTAACATAAAAAGGTAAGGAAATGCCAATTTAGCTAATGCAACGTTTGAATACTCGCCGAGCACAGAGAGCCGTCCAATATTTATACGTAATTCGATTCCTTAAAAATGGTATATGTCAAATTATTTAAAAAAATAATCCAATAATAATACTTGGGTTGATTCGGGGACTATTATTATTATTATTTTCAAATTTCTTCTTGATTAACTACATATTAATAATTCGGCTACACAAATAGTTCAAAATTATCAATTAATCATTCTATATTGTTAAAAAATAACAATAAAATGCATACTATATAATAGTATTTGTTTATTTCGTTTGTTGCGTAAAATATAACACTATTGTGCAAATGTCATTTGCTGTCACTGCATAGCATAGCGTCAAATGCTAAATTTCGAATAATAAGCGTACTCTTACTTTTTAACGTTACCTCCTGACTTATATAAACATTAAGTTTATTCGATGCAGTTTTTTTTAACAAAGCTAGCAGCGGGAAGACAGCTTGAGGTATGATGTCATATGGTGACGTCACACACATAATGTGTTTGTGCTATAGAATACCAACTTTAACAGCATCGATCATATCATAATTGTCGTAAAGTTAACATCAACAGGTATATCAAATCCACTTATTAGAATCGTACACAACGTGTGACACAATACATGCAACAAAAGCGTACGTCTTGGGCGCAAAGCACACAAATAAAAATGTTTAATTAATAGGGTAGCGCTTGTACCACAAACGTAGTATTTTTAAAATTTTTTGTATTACAAAAAAAAACTACAAATGTAGGAAAATTAATAATTATGGACATAGGTAGAAACACTTTTGCTGTTTTATATATAAATAGATAATTTAAATTTGGAACTTTTTTTTCTATCCTTAAAGTTTAACTTATTTTTGAATCCGATTCGGCAACTCAATTCAGAGATTAAGATGAGCCGGCGTGTACTATATATAGGCAAGTAGTTAGTTCAAAGGTATCTCATAATTTTAATATGTGTCTGTAGAGTGTAGACTGTAGTGTTATTTGTTGTTGTATATTAAAATTATTTCGGTCACTTCCTCATTACGTGTTAAAATAATAAAAAAAAACAAAACTAACTCTCAAGCACGAGAACTAGCCAGAAAAATATTAGAAAATTGACATTGAACGGAAAAACAATTATTATAAATACCCTGTCAATCAGGCATTAGGATAGGGCTCGGTTTTACACCGGCTTATCAAAAAGAACTTTGTCCCAAATTAAATCCGAATCAAAATTAGCGGGACCCGATAAACAATTAAAATCACCAACAAAACTGAAGAAGACAGGGCAAAAATTTTGTGTAGAGAACTTTAATCGTACATTGATTCATAACTTTATAACAGAATTTTATTTACAAAATAAAATCGTTCCGACAAGTCCCAAACGACTTAAAACAATAAAAATAAGTTATGAAAGGTTTACATACTTACGAAACCTTTCATAACTTTTTAACGTCTTCATCGATTGACATGCGGGGTTCTAAAGATCTCAATGTAGAATAGATTTGGTAATAATATGAACTGATTCGGACGAATAGATTTTGAGAACCTCAAAAATAAAATTTTTGAAAAACTGTTTTTTTGGAATAACTTTTTAACGGCTTTACCGATCGATTTCAAAAACTAATCAGCTCTTAACCTCAAAAATTACTTCTATTGCCGTATGGAAAGTAAAAATCGGTTCATTCGTTTATGCCCTTAATTTAGTTATATGTTTTACACATTGTATATATTCTTTCGTTTGTTTTTGTTTGCAAAGCAAACTCGTATCAGTTTAGAATCTAGAAATAAATAAGGCAGCAGCACAGCAGCAGCCTTATTATTTTACAGTTTTATTTCATTGCATTACCAATTTACTCGAACAAAACCCGTTTTTAAATAAATACATTGCGTGACGTCACACTACAACAATTTTATTTTATTATTTTATAATTTACATTATTTTATAATCTAACTGTCAATATAATTATTTATATCCAAATTCTTAACTATTAAAACAGATCGTTGAAGATCGCTGGTATATGTCCTGAGAGCTTGTAATCTACATAATAGTCAGCGTAAAGTTTTTCTAAGTTATTTTATATTAAGGTTCAAAGATCCCTTTAAATATGCCATGCGGCCGAAATACGAGACGTTCTGATAAGATTTTTTTATGTTTAAAATATTTTAAACAGGTTTCATATTGCAGTCACTAGGTAAACAATAGTGGAGAATTCGTTACATTTAGAGTAAATAACAAAGAGAATTAGATAAGAGATTTCATAGTAAATTTAGTTACCTATGAATGCGAAGTTATATTCTTGCATAACCGCTATTTTATTTACGGACAACAAGTTATTCTTAAACGATTGAAATTGGAAAAGTGCTGTATCCGCGCACTAAACACAGTCGCGTTACGAATGTCCTGATGTCTGGTTGCATAAGTTTGCTAGGTACATTATATTCATATATAATGGTTTTTATTTACTTTATTACTTTTTTTAACGCAACTACAGATGCGATTTAGAGATAATGCAACAGCTATATAACATTGTTAACCTAGCAACAATATTAATGTTTCAGTAACCAATTTTCCCTATATTCAAATAAGGATATTGTTTGATTACTTTTATTGATTCTTAAGGCAGTAAAATTTTTGCAAAATACCTTCGGTCCTAAATCGTTTCTGTAGCACCTAACATAATTAAATGAACCTATCGAATATTGTCAATTTTAAATATACTTTTACTATCTATTAATAGCCCTTGCGTCTTGTCCAAATCACAATATTGTATAATGTACATTGTACAATGTAACCGTCTAACAGATAAAGACAGCCAAGCAACAGGACAAACTCCATACAGATCGTTTCACATGCAAAAAACGTTTAACGCGGCGCACTAGCTCTTACAAGCATGACAAAAAGTTGGTAATGTACAATAGATTTAGCCTTTCATTAGATTGAGTGGAGAGATCAAGTTGCCTCTCGACCCTTACAAGTTTAATATTTAAGGTATCACTGTGACTGTGGGTCGCACTGTAGGAGCCGAACAATCGATGGATCGCTCTTGGCTCCCTCGATGAACTCCTCGAGCGAGAGTTTCCCGTCATTGTTTCTATCCATTTGACGAAAAATTTTATCAGTTCTCTTCTCTGGTGTTGATTCGTCTTCGGGCATTTTCATAACCGATCCAACCATTTTATAAATTGCCTGAAATGTAAAATAATTCATAAATAATCTTAATTATATAAGTGGCTTGGTTAAAAGTTGTATTTGCTAGGCCTTTTTAATAATTTATTAATTAATATGAACAGTCTACACTTTGTTTACAGGTGTTACGTGGCTGCCATTCAAGAACCTTCCTTTCTCATCGGTTGCTCTGAGAGCTATAGGGCTGGCCCATTGCCTCTTTAGCTTGATGATTCATTGCGTTATAACGGTTACTCTGTTTCTATTGCGGATGTCTTCATTAAGAAGTCTATGACGCAGAGAAACTCGATCTTAGCCCCATGGCTCGCTGTGCTACCTTGAACTACCTCATACAACGAGAAGATGGATTGGATGATAATGCTATTCCAATGAAGTTAATACTTTTAACTTTATGGGAATTCCCGTCTGCATTTAGTTCAAATAAGTATAAATTTAGTAATCTTATACTACAATAAACGTATTATATATTATTTACTTCATATTAACCGTAGCTCATAATTAACTGAAATTCTAATCTAATATATAAAAATTAATGTCTGTTTGTTCGTATTTTATAAGATGCCATATGATATGTTCATCAGATTGAAGTAAAACTTAGTTAACTTATTACTTCCACTTGTAATGAAGTTAATGCTTTTAACTTTATGGGAATCCCCGTCCGCATTTAATTCAAATAAGTATAAATTTAGTAATCTTATACTACCATAATTGTGTAATATATTATTTATTTCATATTAACCGTAAAATGTGTATCTCATTAATATTGTGTAGTAGGTAAATGAAGTTATATTTTGAATCACTATCTTAAAAAGTGCGCGCCGCGTTACGTCGCGTCACGTCTCGGTGTGTACTGACCCTAACATGACGATTTCTGTCCATTGAATGTTTTTTTGAAATTTCATTTAGCGTATACTATACTATCGATACAGATGCCAAAACAAACGTTTTTGGAAACGTTGTTTGTCTGTCTGGAAAACACTAGAAAACAGATTTAGATGGGACTTGCACTATTGTACTACGTAGAGATCGAACAGGTGGAATAATTATAATTCACGCTATCGATCATAGGAGCTGGGCAGTAGACATATATTTCCCTTCTGGAGCTACAAAGTTTTAAAATTTATATTTTCGTTAGATTTAAATATTACATTATCCAAATTTGAGTTGTTTTTATATTATCCCTCCCTACTTTTTCTAAATACCATAGTTTTTCTTACTATAATAATAATAATAAATTTTTACCATAATAATAATAAACTACTAGACAGAAAAATCCAATAAATGAATAGGGTAAAGCACGGGATTCAAAATCCATATTATCAGCAGTTGCTTGAATAAAGAAAACAGCCAGTTTAATATAATAATGCGATGTTGATGGCGGTGCAAGAGAATTCAGCACCCCATTTCGTCGTGTGGAGGTAAATGCAGCAAAAACTTATGGCTTCCAATAAATAGTTGCATAATCATCTCGTTTACGTCATGTGTAAAATACCCAGACCGGTAATGGATAGCAGCTTCAAGTGCGAGACCACTGGTCATCAGTCCGCATGCCGAGTGTGACGATGAAGGCAAATCTTTCCTACAACGGGAGAGGCTATTTTCCAGCAGTGGTCTTTTACAGTTCGATAAAGAAGAAAACCAAAATATAAAATAATTTATTGTAGAAACAACCTCGATATAAAGTGTAATAGCAGGCTTAACTGCTGTGCGTACCGCTTTTTTTACGTAATTGCATATTAATAGACGATCGATAGCTAATCGGATAGACAATATCAGCAGTGATAAAATCAGAAACTAAGAATCGAAGTGATACATACATATTTTATTAATACATAACTAGCTTTTAGCATGGACTTCGTCTGCGTGGAAACACTTGCAGATCTAAAGTAGTGGTCTTCGGGCAAACAATTCAATTAACGAAAGACCACTTTAAACTAAGTTTCTTTTTAATGAGACCGTAAAAAAAAGCTTTTACACGTTTTATAGGGTACTCAATTAGCGCACCGCGCCCCTGCCGCTTCGGTTAACAGTTGCAATGTGCTCCATATTTTGTGATAGTGATTCTGGTGTCGCAAGATAATGCACTTTCTCCTCTTGTTTTCTTTATTTATGGATTCGACCGCTCGTGTCATCTGTTCATTTAAACTCATCATCATCATCATCACAGTCTATCACAAGTCCACTGCTGAACATAGGCCTCCCCCAAGGAATGCCACAAAGAACGGTTCTGAGCCACCTAAGCATACATCGACTTCCTGTATGTCTTACCAGGTCGTCATTCTACGAGTCTCGTATATAGTAGGGGTCGCCCTACTCTGCCTACCGGTAACGGTAGGAGCCTGCCACTCGAGAACATTTTTTCACTATCGTTTTTTTTTTATAGAATAGGGTGACAAACGAGCACACAGTCCACCTGATGGTAAGTGGTTGCTGCGGCCCATAGACATCTACATCTATCTTCGATTACAAATCAAAATGCAGATGCGTTGTCACCCGTGAGGACTGAGATGGAATGCCTCATTTCCAGCAAAAAGGTTCTCCGGTTCCCTACACTCACCATACGAAATACAGCAGCATTAAGCTACTATTTCACGCTGGCATTCTGTGAGAGCGTGGTCCTTCCCCGGTCGAGCCGACCCATTCGTGCTACAACTATACTACTAATATAACTGCAGCATGGCTCTACCACGCAAATACGGTTGACGGTATGACGATTCTTCGAGCTATATGGCCGGTGCACTGCCACTTCAGCTAACTGATACTTATCCGTATGTCGATCACTCCCTTTCTACTGCAGATATCCTAATTTCTAAGTTTATCACGCAGAGAAACCTTGAGCATTTACCTACTTACCATTTTCTGTTTTACATGTTTTGCTATTTACAAACAAGCGATACGCGACGGAATTATTAATGAAAATTGGGAAGTGCCACTATTTTCAATCTCTTTCCTTTATCGACAAAGTGTTTAACTAATAACCAGTATATGCTAATCTTGCATTTGTAGACAGTTACTAGTACTGGGAGGTCTACTTACTGACATTTTACGCGAAAAACTCAGATGAAGTAAAAAAAGGTAGGTACAGCGCGCCCTTTGTTATTGGTGAAGCCAAAAAAACTCCGCTCCTTTATGTAAGCACACGCGTTCACGCACACACATGCATCAAACTATGCTCATTTTCGCTCAGTACTTCCCGAGGCGTCGTGCTGTAAATTTGTGTGTGTGTGCTGTGTATTTAAATGGTGCAAATACAATACTAAAGTGAACAAAAAGTCTGAAGCAATATGGTTTCACTCGTAAACATATATTTAACTATATTTTAATTTGTTATTCCAACACAATTTTGAAGGTTATTCGATGCACGAATGTCAATGTTTCGAGATTACGTAACGGGAGAATGTTGCCAGTATTTCTTATTTCTAATGATCCAAGATTTGGGTAACTAATTTTGGGCTAAGTTATAAAAATATATGTAGTAGGAATATTTTTTTAATTAGTTGTTATTGTGTTACATCAAATTAAAGTCAAGATAAACATTTCATTTTTTAAGTCGCTGATGTTTCTGTTTCAATTGTTGAGTATGTAAGTACTCAACAATTGAAACAGAAAAATTTTACTATCAACAACAACTATTTTACTATCAAAAATATTTATGACTTTAGGCTACCAACGAATATTTTAATAATTTTTTACGTGGTAGAGCCAGGCTGCAGTTATACTATTAGTAGTATAGTTATAGCACGAATGGGTCGGATCGACCGGGGAAGGATCACACTCTTACAGATTACAAGCGTAAAATAATAATATATAAATAATTAATGCTGCTGTTTCGTATGGTGAGTGTAGAGAACCGGAGCCTAAACCGGACCTTTACTTAGGCTGCTCCGCGTATTCTGGGGGAGGGGGGGGGGGGAATTCTGCTCGCGACTAAAACTGCTAGGGGCAAGCGGAGAGTAAGACCAAGGCAACCCCTGTCATGCTATCCGTGAATTTTTGCAACATCAGGGCACTTCATTCCAATCTTGTTGCTGTCCACTACCACCCAGAGACGGCGAAGTCGGCCTTGCTCTTTTGAACCGAGACTCAGGTCCTCTCCGGCTGATATTTCATATCTCTCCTACCCGGGGTACAAATAAGAACACTCCTTTGTGCCCCCAGCTGGAGTTTGTTCTATTTTGCATTTACTTAAATATACTTTTTTTCATTTAGAAAAGTATATTTTTAAATCCATGGAAATTTATTTTTTATTTGAAGTAGTTTTTTAGGTATTATTTTTTATAATTAACATGTTTTAAATTACATATGTTGTATATTTTATCGATGTTTACATGCTCACTGAACAATCTATCAAGAAGACTTAAATTATCTACACATGGCTCCTACGTGCTACATCTTGTTTTGAATTGTCGAATTTTATTAAAACAAAAAGAAAAATGTATTAAAACAGACAGATATACTTTCGCAATCACATCGCATATTACTCTTATAGCTGTTGTAGTATGGTATCTCGATCTTCAGGGACTTTAAAAAAAAGTGGCAAGTGGCAACACTTCTTTGACTCACACAAAGTTATAAAATTGGTTACAGTTTCTTGTTCTAGGTGCGTTATCTACCTTTTTTACTTCATCTGAGGCGAAAAATCGAATTACTGTGGTCGGTTCGTTAATCAAATAATAAATCTGTAACTATAAGCCAACAGGAGCCAGTAACTATATACCTAATTATCTAGATATACCTATAAATAATAAAATCTTAACTTTCCGTATCCTTAGAAACAGTAAAGAATGAAAAGTCGACTTTCCTATTGTTATTTAAGTACCCGTATGCAGTACCTTTTGGTTTTTGAGTGGCCATACTTAAATAAAAGCTCAAAAATAAATATCAAAAGTGCCTAAATACTTGTAAGAGAAAAATACTTTTTTGGGAACGTAAGACGCGAAGTCAGCTCGAGCAAGCGAGCACAGAATAAATAATAGTACTACATAGAGAACATGCAGGCCTTTGATGTTGTCTGCTTGCTGCCCTTTGATAAGCCTACATAATTATTATTAATTAAGTAAATCACGGGTGATTTCCGGATCTCAACAAATGCGCCACCTACCAGGTCCAAATGTGTAACTAAACCATCTAGGGGCCCATTCAAATACACCCAAAAATTTCATCAAAATCCGTCGACCCGTTTTTGAGTTTTAACGAGACTAGAGGACAGCAATTGATTTTAATGTATAGAGATAACGACAATCGGTGGACAAAAAGGTTTTAAAGTGACAGCTTCGTTACGCACGGTTAGCAGTGGACTTGTGATGGGCTTTACTGATGATGACGATGCTGATGATGATGGCTAATCATAAATTAAAGTGATACACAAGTAATATCTAGACACAAAAACATTCGTTCATTGTTTTTAAAGGTTTGTTATACGACACTGACTTCAGAATTACTAATTAGGATTAAGGAAAGCCTGGATATTTGAAGCTCCTGGTTAAACTGCACTAAGTTCAGGCTCCTAACAATCCGAAAGTAAACGTCTACGCGGGTACAAGACTTTTGTGGTGCCTGCTTTGCCAATCATCAAAAATAAATTTTTCAATAAGCTTTAGAAACAAAACAAAATCATACGAATGGCCAATAAGCTTGATGAAAGAATATTTGTCATCAGTTGATTTAATATTTCCTAACTACGAAGTTAAGTTGGCTAATCAGGATCCCAACCGTCCTAAGTTTTATTATACTTTCCTTTCTTTCTAATTTCTAATTAGGCCCCCAAATTCAGTGTGTACACGACACCTCGTAAACGTTAAGTTATGGTAGAGCCATGCTGCAGTTATATTAGTAGTGTAAATGTAGCACGAATGGGTCGGCTCGACCGGGGAAGGACCATGCTCTCACAGAATACCAGCGAGAAATAGTAGCTTATTGCTGCTGTATTTCGTATTGTGAGTGTAGAGAACCGGAGACCCTTTTTACTGAAAACGAGGCATTCCATCTTAATCCTCACGGGTGACAACGCATTTTCATTTTGTTTTGTTATTAAGGATACATGTAGAAGTCTATGGGCCGCAGCAACCACTTACCATCAGGTGGACTGTGTGCTCGTTTGTCACCCTATACTATATAAAAAAAAACCTTTTACACTTTTTTAACATTCTTTTCTCGTCTCCATTTTTCTCAGTAGTCAAAGACATTATTTGTAACAAATTGCAACGTAATATACAATACTTTCAATAATTTATATGTTTTAAAACTAGTAAAAGATAAACAAAGTCTAGCTGATTAAAGGAAGAGTGCAGCATGACTTTAATAAGGATAATATATTTAAGTCGTTCATTTATATGAAGCGAATTCAAGAGAATACTCAGAATACTCAGTGCCGGTATGAGTTATCTTGTTTTGTACTGCGTTGATTTATTTAATTTACCACAACTATTTCGGGAGCTGTGATAATTCAGAAGCAGAAAAAGCTTTGCATTTTATTGCATACTATTATTTCGATATCCAATTCCAAAACTATGGAAATTTTCAATTTAAGTCTAAAAGAGCATTCATCATCATCATCATCATTACAGCCCTTCACAAGTCCACTGCTGAACATAGGCCTCCCCCAAGTAATGCCACAAAGCATTAAGAGATTATTGAAGCATTATTAAAATAGCATTGATTGTAAGAAAACCAAATTTTCTCGAAAAAAAAAAAACAGAAATAAAAGAAAGACGTGTGAAGTCCGCCAACTCCACTGGAACAACGTAGAATTATAACTCTTCTTACTCGAAATCCCTCTTTAAGTGGATAACGTATGTTCCCAGTCGTAGAACCTTAAAGACAGTTTCTTTTTATATTATTATTTACGTCGCGAACATCAAAGAAACCCTTGAATTAGCATAGCTCAATGCAGTTCGTAAATAATATGATAGTTAAAATAATTTAAGTAAATTAAATGTTAATAGTACAAAAGATATGCCTGTGTTTTTTCACGGGTTGTTAGAATATACTTACTTATCTTCACGCACAATCCCTAACGGGGTAGCCAGAGAGAACAGATCGCCAAGTGTCACGATCCTTACATACCTCTTTCGCTTCTTTCAGGTTCATTAACTTCTTCATACATGCACGTCTAGGTATCCGAGTACTCTTGACCCTCCCCTCTTCGAGCAATTTGCTCACATGGTCTTCGAAAGTTAGTCTCGGTCTAACTCGACACCTTTTAATATTTACTTTCGCTCTATATATTTTCTTCACCATTCGGTCTTCACTCATTCGTTCAACGTGCCCAAACCATTGGAATATACCCCTATCAATTTTTGTGATAAGGTCATCTTTCAATCCTGCCATATTGCGAATCTCTTCGTTTCGCTTTCGGTCGGCTATGGTAATGCCACACATTTTACGAAGAGATCGCATCTCCACTGCATTCAACTTGCTTTTATGCTTCTTCTGGCATACCCAGGTTTCGCTGCCATATAACAAAGTCGGTACCAACACTGCGTTATGTATTGCAAGGCGTGCACTCTTCACCACGCCTTGCCTTTTACTAATGCATTCAGGGCACCATTGACTTTGTTTCCGGCAGCGACATGACTATCCACATCTAAATCACATCTTCCATCCCGGCTGAAAGCACTCCCCAAGTATACAATTTCATTTACCTGTTCTAGACATTCCTGATTTACCCGTATTTCACATTTCGTTCTCTCTTCGTCCTTTTCAAATACCAGAAACTTAGTTTTATTAGCATTCAAACGGAGACCTTTAATTTCACATTCCTCTTTCATACACGTGACTAATGCCTGCAGTTCTGCTTCTGATGGTGCAATAAGCACTGCATCATCAGCATACAGCAGACAATTAACTTTTATGTCACCCAATTTCACACCCAAACAGCTATTTTTCAGCTTCTGTAAACAGCTGTCGAGATACAGTATGAACAGCCAGGAAGACATGACACAACCCTGTTTTACGCCCGCTTGGACGCTAAACATGGGTGACAGGTCATGCCCTACCCGCACGCAGGCTTTACAGTCATAGTAAAGTGACTGCACAGCCCTTAACAATCGACCATCCGCACTATATCCCGGCAACAGTTCCCACATTTTCTTCCTTATAACCTTATCAAATGCTTTCTCCAGATCCACAAAAGCACAGAAAATCCTCTGGTTAACACTCAGAAGCTTCTCCGTGATCATGCGGAGAGAAAACATTTGATCCGTGCATCCTCTTCCAGGTCTAAATCCGCATTGTGCCTCCCATAAGAATCTTTCCGATTTCTCTTGCATCCTACGTGTCAAAACCTTCGAGTAAACTTTACTTACTTTTCTTGCTAAACTGGTCAAGCTGATCGCCCGATAGCACCCGCAGTCAAAATGTGAACCTTTACCTTTATATAAAAGCACAATGACCGCGGATCGCCAATCATCCGGGACATCTCCCGTCCGCCAGCACAAATTGCACAGCAGATGAAAGCTGTCCCTGACGCGAGGCCCACCGTACTTGACCATTTCAGCAGTAACTCTGTCTAGTCCCGCAGCCTTACCACATTTCAAACTTCGAATCGCACGTTCAATCTCTTTCATGCTGATGACCTCAGTGTCATCGAGGTCCGTGTCTGGCGTGTCAGTCACGGCGTCACCCCCGGATCCTTCACTAAGATCATGACACGCATACATTTCTCTATATAATTCACTCCATCGCTGCATGACGTCCGACTTTTCTGAGAGGACATCATTGGTTCTCGAAAGCACTTTGTTCATTCTTAAGGCTGTCGCACCACTCCGGGACCTTCCAACCTCTTTCCAGAAGAGTTTGGAGTTTTCCCTAAAGTTGTGCGACAACCTCTCGTCCGCTTCTATTCTACACCTTTCACGTACTTCCTCAATCAATGTTTTCGCATGAACCTTCTGCAGCTTATATCTTTCTTTCATCTTATCTCTCATATCGTCGACTAAATATGCTAAATTGCTAACTCCCAACCATACTGCTTTCGAGGAAAAATAAAAAACTGATTTAAAAATAAAATACTCAAATAAGTGCAATAAACAAAGTCTAGTTTGGTAAAATTTTATTTTTTTCTTATTATTATATCAACATTTTTGAATTTATTTCAATTTAATTACACTTTGCGGCCTTAAATTGGAGTTAGCATATTTTACAATTGTGAATATTTTATTATGGCGATTAGTTTGGGAGTTATCAGATTTTAATAATTATAGTATTATTTGATTAAAACTACTTTTACGGATTTTATCGCGTTTAATTCACTTGATTTTTAAAATTAAGTAAATTAAACGCTATAAAATCCGTAAAAGTAGTTTTAATAAATGTGTAGTGTTCGCGTAAATATAAAATATGATAAAGTATTCTTATTAAAAACCAAGTAAAAATATGTAATATAGTTTTTAATACCGAAACAAATTCACAAAAATAAATTGAACATTATTATCACAAACAATATGGATTTTTAATCATGCGGTAAATTGTTGTAAAATTCTCTGAAATCTGCTGGCAGGACTTCTTTAATTTGTTGAAGGTCATCATATTTTCGAGCTTTAATTTTCAGACTAGTTTGGTGCAAATTTTGCATTTCCTCAAAACTTTTTGCTGAAAAAGGGCTTTTTCTTTGGGGCAGGAGCATCCATGGCTCTTCAAACCGCAACTTATATGAAATTTCTCCCGATGAAGAATACATGAGTGCGCGAATATCGGTGACTTTAGGGTCTCCCGATGATCGTCCAGGGCGAATGCTTTTGTAGCTCGAAATATTACGGAAATCTTTGAAAAAAGTATGTTCCAAATACTTGACATCAAATGGATTATTGCGCGCAGACTCAATAATTTGAACATAGTCCGCAGGAACATTTATGATTCTATTACGCATTCTCCGTTCTATTAAAGAATGCATAGCATCCACTTCCATTTGTGTATGGCCGACTTCTAAATATTTCTGCTCGATGGTTATTTTGTTTTTAACTGCCATATTTAATAGCGCATTTGACATAGTCACATTGCGATTTTGATAACCACAGCCATCCAAATAAATAATAATACGTATATCTGTTTTGTTTTCCACTTTAGGTAGAATCTTTTTCTCAATAAAATATGTCCAAATAGAAGCAAACTCATCTGCATTAAGCCCCCCTTCCGTTTCATTCCATACAAAACAATAGCCATCTTTGCTAATATTATTATAAAAGCACAGATTATGCACTTGAAGCTTTGTTTTGTAGTACAATGTGTTGACATTTGACTTAGGTGCCATTAAAACTGCTTGAAGATCTACTGTGAATACAAGACTATTATTCGCTTTATCTGTTTGTTTTTCTTTCCTAGCTTCTTCTTTTTTCAATACATGTAATTGATAATCATGTTCTTCCATTGTCCCAGCCTTATATCTTGCACATATTTCACATTCGTCCTTTTTGGGTCTAAACAAACAAAGATTTCTCGATGACATAAACTCACAGAAAGTAGTTATAGATAGCGGTTGTATGAGGTGCGATTTGCACCAGTCAGATACGTAAAACTTATATAAATCCATTTTTGTTTTCCAATCAGTTTGCAGATATTTTTTGGAAGATGAAGCCCGACAGTAATGAGATTCCATTGTTGGTAGAGAGTCGAAAAAATCAGCCATTGATTTTTGCCTGTTTACAAAAGGGTTAACTCTATCTCTGTCAACTCTAAGTTGACTAGGAATGCAAGTATTATCTTTAATTCTATCTTTCCAAGCAATAACAGTCATTCTTCCAATGCCCAAAGTATTTAAATACATAGTTTTGCAAACTCTTACATAACTACCATCAGCTGTTTTTAAATTATACTTGAATGACTGAGCTCGTCGAGAACTATCAGACAGTTTTCGATCCCTATGACGTTTTGTTGGAGCTGATTGAACAGTATCATTAACAAATATTTTCTTCTCTCCCCATGTATATGTTTTCCAAAATTGGTTGAATAGTTTCATTCTTTCTTCATCTTTTATAATGCCACACTTGATTATGCCTGTTTTTCTGCTACATTTGCATCTGTCTTTTAAACGCTTTGGTTCTCTTAAACTTTCATAGACCCATTTAGAATTTTTTTTAATTTTGCCATAATATTGAGAGCCTTTTTCGCGCAATTTTTTATTTTTTTCTGCAAACCAGGTATTTTTATTTACTTGAGTTCGTCTTTTTCTGAATTTACTCTTCTCAGGCAAGGAAGTATCGCTATCGTTTTCTGAACTTGATGAGTATGGAACTAATTTAGGATCGCCAAAATTATCACTAAAATTGGATATTAAATCGCAGTTTTCTATATAAGTATCATTAAAATTTTTCGGCATCGATGAATCGTAAACCCTAACATTATCACAAATTTTTAAAGAATGTGTATTGCTAATTATGTTTGCATTTTCACTAGGTACGTCAAATGTAGTAAAAAAATCAGGAACATCAACTATTTCAATCTGTGCATTTTCTACTAGCGAGTAATGTTCAATGTAATCTTCCAACGGTACATTTAAACTAGATTCAGTAGGATTGTCCATCATATTGATAACATTGTTTAATGTATTCGTGTATCTACTATTCTGATCAGCATCAAAATTATTGTTAATAATGGTATTTCCCTTATTAAGCAATAATTCTTGCCGCGTAGTAAGAGAGTCGCCATGTTGTTCTGTATTAAGAGCTAAATTGATAAGCTTCCTAGCCCTATCTGAAGCCATCTGTGGATAAAACAAAAGCAAAATAAGCCACCACATCAAGCATAGCACATAAATAATTGATACATGCGAAAATTGAACCCAAAACCTATGGTTTAAATATCTTTATCGTTACTATTGTGCCGTCGAACATCATTACAAAACCAAAAACTAATTTTAAAATAAAGCTTTAAAATACTAAAACAAAGTTATAAAACTCTTATGTAAAAAATAAAAATATCCAACTCCTAAACAATATATGAAATAGTAAGAAATGAATTATGCTAACTCCCTTATCATACAAGTTTACATTTCATTTGTACTTTCGTATCAATTTTGCTTAGATATGTGTATCAGAACTATAAATAAATTATAGAATAATACTTACATTTTACAAAAAAATACAGTCACGTGTAAAGCTTCAAAAAAACCTTATTTTTTTAGAATTAAACTCTCGGAAACACTGATAGTACTGCTCACACTGATAGAAGATGGCGTCGAATGGCGGGAGTTAACATGATTTCCCGCGTGATTTGACAGGCGTGGAGTTAGCATAAAAGATTGAGGCGCGAAATCTATAACCTGGGTTTAATTTGCGTATTAAGCATATTTGACGATTATGCGCTATTTTTTTCTCTTTCGTTTGATACCAAAAAGTCAATTTAGCCTAAAATGGAGTTAGCAACTTAGAACTTTTAGCCGAGGATATGCTCATCGTTACTAGAGGCCAAGTAGTCTAACCATGCTTTTTTCTTCTTTTTTACAGCTTCTCGAACTTCATCATTCCACCATGCATCTCTTCTTTTACTACTACCTTTTTTTGTCGTTCCACATACTTCTTCCGCTCCACTTATCATTCCATCCCTAAGGTTCTGCCATGTTCTCTCCACACATTCTTTCCTGCCATATATATCTAGAATATGCTGAAATGAGAATCATTAAGTTTATAAGAGGGAGTCAAATGACGAGATGCCGCCTTGCCTTTACTCGCGTTACCTGCATCGACATTATTTTCAACGTAGTCGTTATAACTTTAAAAGTAGGTCAGAGTTCTTAGCATTTTAAACCATGAAAACTATGAATAGCAAAATATAAAATTAAAAACGAAGGTATACGCGACAGTTCACAAATTAAAAAAAAACTCATTTAAAGTCTAGCAGAAGACATCTATTTATGAATGATCATTAATTATTAAAGATTATCTGATTTTTTAAAGTTAATAAAAAAGGAATACTAAATATTTAAATTACTTCAATATTCGATCAAAAATCTATAGACGCCTGCCAAGCGTGGTATATTGGCGGTCGCATGATTTACCTTAGCTAGAGACCGATGTCTAACAGTGGACTTATATGAGCTGTAGATGATGATAACGAAGAGTCGAATTGAACCTGTGCTTGTCAAAAATTTGAGATATCATAAGCGTTGCAAATGATTAAATTATTTTTATATAAAATACAATTAAGATTATTCTAATTGTTTATCTAACTTTTAATGGGAAGGCAAAGATTACTTACAGTGACGATCTCGAGCATCTCCTGCCGGGATATGTAGCCGTTACCGTCCAGATCGTACATTGAGAAGGCCCATTTGAGCTTCTGCTCAAGTTTTCCACGCGAAGTGACACTTAGAGCACAAAGAAACTCCCGGAAGTCTATTGTACCGTCGCCATTCGCGTCAAATGTTCTGAAGACATGTTCTGCAAACTGACCATAAAGAAAGATATTATAAACGGGTCATAATTATTAGCTACGGTGAATTGACAAATTTGTTGCTTTCTTTTTAACCTTGTATAATGGAGTGTCAAACGGTTAAGACAAGGTCTAAGCACGATTTGAAATTCGTTTTTAGCCCGCGCGTCCAGCAGTGGGCGAAGCGCAACCGGCAATCAGAGAGCGCAGCGTGACACAGAGCGTCTGGAATCGACCTTTCAACTCGAGCGGGGTTACCGCGGTATACTTTTTATCCACCCATAGCGGGTTATATATATATATATATATATATATATATATATATATATATATATATATATATATATATATATATATATATATATATATATATATACACAGCACTCCTCACCCTGGACGTCAACAAGTCGAGTAGGTCTGATGGCGTCCCTCCTATTGTGATGTAGACGTGTGCTCCGGAGTTCGCACCGGTTTTAACGCGTCTATTCCGGTACTCGTACTCCCTAAGCGTAGTCCCGAAATCATGGAAGACAGCTTTCGTGCACCCGGTCCCTAAAAAGGTAAGCACTCCGATCCGTCTAACTATAGGGCCATCGCCATCACCTCTTTATTCCCTAAAATAATGGAGTCCATTATTAACAGCCAGCTTATGCGGTACCTTGAGGATATCACCACCTGATTAGTGATCGCCAGTACGGTTTCCGTCGCGGTGGCTCGGACGGTGATCTTCTAGGTCACCGAACTCATCAATGGGCGGAAGCAGTAGAGTTCAAGGGGGAGGCATTGGCCGTTAGTTTGGACATAGCGAAGGCCTTCGATCAGGTTTGGCACAAAGCGCTTCTTACGAAGCTTCCTCCCTATGCGCTCCTCGAGAAATTGTGCAATTGAATCACCAGTTTTCTTGCAAATCGGAGCATCAAAGTCGTAGTAGACAGTGCGTGATCCGATTACAAGCCCATTAACGCTGGTGTTCCACAAGGCTACGTGCTATCACCAACGCTGTTTCTTCTGCATATCAATGACATGTTGCAAACCAGTAACATTGCTATACAGACGTCAGTACTGGTGATGCTTTATACACATGCCGTGCCAATTTTTCTCGAGAAAACTTCACCGAGTACCGGGACAAACTTGTGTCTGAAGTCGAGACTTTGTTGAACAAAGACTCGGACAGGGGGTGACTAAATCTAGTCCAGTTCAATCCTCAGAAGACACAAGTTTGCGCGTTTACCGCTAAAAAGAACCCCTTTATCGTATCTCCTCAATTTCAAGGCACTCCACTCCCCTTGTTGCCTCAGCCAGTATCGGAATTCTCGGCGTCCACATATCGAGTGACTTGCGATCTGGAAGAACTGTGGTCACTTGGAAGAGAAGGCTAAATTGGCCTCTAAAAAGCTTGCGGGAACGCGAAGCGGGACAATATTTCATACCGGCACACCGCCTGCAACTTTACAAGGCGCAGGTTCGCTCGCACATGGAATAGTGTTCCCATCTCTTGGCTGGGGCTCCCTAGTGCCAGCTCCGTCTGTTTGATCGCATCCCGCGCAGAGTTGTTCGAATCGTCGGCGACCGAGCTCTTTCCAATCGGCTTGACTCATTGGCACTGCGAAGAGATGTTGCATCTCTTTGCGTATTTTATCGCATTTACAACGGGGAGTGCTCTGATGATTTGTTCGGACAAATTATAGCCGTTCAATTTTACCATTGCACATCGCGACAAAACTCGCAATACCATCCATACCATTTGGATGACTGGCGGTCCACCACAGTGCGATTTAAAAGAAGTTTTCATCCTCGCACAACTTTTATGTGGAATCGATTACAACCAGAGATTTTTCCGGACTGATACAACTTAGGGACCTCCAAGGAAAGAGCCTACTCATTTTTAAAAAAGCGGCAACGCATCTGCAATTCCCTTGGTGTTGCAGTTGTTCATGGGCGGCGGTAATCACTTCCCGTCAGGTGAGCCGTATGCTCTCCTATAAAAAAACGCAAGTAGCAGTATTCAATCAGCGCGTGGGAACGATACGCACAGCCAATCTGCAGTATGTACGCCCGCCCGACTAATTTTCGACTTAGGAGCAATAACGGTCAACCCTATACTTTCGTGGCGCTACGCATACCTAGTGTTTCATTAATTGCATAGGAAACATGGAGCCTATTCATGTCAAAACCAGACCAAACTGTACAAGTAATTTTTGTCATTATCAAGAAAAGTTTAAAAATCCTTAAATTTATGAAAAAAATGATTTTTTAAGAACTTATTTTAACAAAATTAATATAAAAATAAGAATTCACCTTAATCTAAATGAATCATTATCATTACAGCCCTTTACAGGTCCACATTGAACATGCCTCGCCCCCAGGAATACCACAAAACAAAGTCGCTGCATCTAGCATGGGGCCGCATTGCACTGCCCTTACTGGGTACACTAACGAGGCTGCCACTCGAAAACCTTTTTCCCCCATCAGTTGTCGGCTTTTCAAGGCATATGTCCGGCCCATTGCTACTTCAGCTTGTTGAAAATACAATTAAGTAATTCCTCTTACCTTACTTGCATCTCCGTACGGAAAGAAATTGCCGTATATTTTTTTAAATTCTTCCACAGATAAGTGGCCACTGGGACAATCTTTCAAAAAACCTTTGTACCATTCCTGTATTTCAGCATCTAAAACAATGTTGAATTTTCTAAAATCATCGTATCATTATACTAACTTATTAAAATACAAATTTTGTCCCTATCTATGCTAAATAAACATCAAAAAATAACGTGCATATGTAAAGTAATAATTAGAAAAATATTCGATTTAAAGAACCTTAAAACAACAATACTAACCTGAAAACTCAGTGTTCTGTTTTAGGTCCTCTAGGACTTCTGGTTTTAGTTTACTATTTTGTTTCCCCATTTTAATTGTCTTCTATTTCTACAGTGAATTCGATACGTTACACCAACGTCGTTTCAGGTACTTTTCGTTAATTTTTGCCTTGTGCCCTACAAACATAAAAACCTAAGCATAGAAATAATTACAACCCGATTCAATAGCTATACGAATATTCAAATATTATAATACTATATGAGTTAAACAATCAACACGATTGAGGGCTGATAAATTAAAAAAATTGTTAAAAGCAAACACAAAACTCGCCAGGAAATGCCAATCACAAAAGTAATTCGAGTGCATTATAAAATCAAATTTTGATATACAGTAAAATATATAATATGGGTCGATAATTATTGTATAATACTCGCTTTGTCTACGATAACGTGATACTAATAATATAAAATGACATAATTTTTTTTTCAAAAGTAATAGCAAATACCTTAACAGTTTTGTCAAGAAAGATAAAATGAATTCGTATCGTAAGCTTTATCTGCTGAACTAATATTACATTCTCTGAGAAATATATAATTATTGTTCACACAATTTACAAAGACTTATATATTTTTGCTTAGAAAGCCTGGCTAAGAACCACCCACCTTCTTATATATTTTTGCTTAGAAAGCCTGGCTAAGAACCACCCACCTTCTTATATATTTCTTATAAATTAGTAAAGAACAAAATAGGTATAACCAGAATAATTTATACAAATATAATTTTATACAAATTTAATTCAAAGTTGGTCTATAGCTTGTGTATTTGAATTTCTTATCAAGAGAAATAAAACTTATCCACTCCCGCTTAGTCGGGTTTATTTTTCTAAATCTCTTCAATCGGCGCTAAAACGTCGCAGAGCAACTGAAAATAAAGATATTTATTACATTAAAAATCGCACAAATTATTGAAAAGGATCATAATTATTAGACAATATTGTATACTACGGTAGGTATATGATTTCAATCAATAATTAATCAATATATTATTTATTGTAAACCATTACACATTGAAACTAAAACGAGATGAAATCTATTAAAAAGAATGTAAAAAAGGCGGTCTACGAGAAAAGAAGGAAAGTATGCTGGCGAATAGCAGAGTTCCAAGTAGACGTAGAGACGGCTCGAATCGTCGACGACCGAGTGCTTTCCGATCGGCTCGATTCACTGGCACTGCGAAGAGATGTTGCATCTCTTTGCATATATTATATTATATTTTGCATGGTATATGCGAAAGAAAAAATATGCAAAATATATATGCATATATTTTGCATATTTTTTCTTTCGCATATACCATGGAGAGTGCTCTGAGGAATTGTTCGGATTAATCACAGCCGCCAAATTTCGTGAACGCACTACGCGGCAAACGTCCCGATACCATCCACACCATCTGGATGCTTGGCTGGCGGTCCACCACTGTACGTTTCAAAAGGAGTTTTCTTCCGCATACAACCTCTCTGTGGAATAGTTTACCACCGGCGATTTTTCCGGACCGATACGACCCGAGGAACTTCAAGAAAAGAGCTTACTCCTTTCTAAAGGGCCGGCAACGCACCTGCAATTCCCCTGGTGTTGCGGTTGATCACGGGCGGCGGTAGTCACTTAACATCAGGTGAGCCGCATGCTCACCTGATGTTAAGCGATGCTATATGTATATAATATCTTGACAAGTTGTATGAATGGTTGTTTATTACACTTAGTGCGATTTTTATCGTAAACAGACTATAGAGCTAATGTAGTTATTTTATTTCGTATATGTATAAAATTTGTACCCAAAATTCTTACATAGCGACAGTATGTTTCTTATCCAACTTTATATAAGATTTTTTGTCGCGAGTCCAAGAAAAAAAATGCACTTGTTATTTTTTTGCTTAAACCGTAGTTTAAAGAATGAAACCCTTAAAAATTTTTAATAGCTTTATGCGACCGCTTTAACAAATGTTATTATTAAAAAGTCAAACAGCCTTGATCCTATCAAAGCCTGTTTCCTTACCTATGTTTAATAGTTGTGTCTTGAATTCCTTTCAATTTTCTCGTACTCACTGCAAAAGGTAACAAACGCCAGCTTAGTTTTTCATCTCTGTGGAGACCTCAACAAATACATGAGGCTTGTCGCTTATCGAAACATGACACAATTTAGCAGTAGGTAGAGATTCGCAGTGCGTACTTGGTTCTAAGTAGGTAAATTTTAAAAATTTCGCTAAGCAGCACCGTTAAATAGATTCGCTTTGCATAAAACTATTATCAGGCTTACCTATTTTTCTATTGAACTTTTCATCCGAATCTTCATACACTCCTGTGGTGTCCGCAGTGCTGCTGAAAACAGTATACAGAGGTACATTATACACATACAGTCAGGACTATATTTTGGCTACGCTTAGAAAGCAGGTAAGCAATCGCAGTATTTTATCAAGATGTTCTTTAAAAAAGCTGCTGCAGGATGAGAAGTTACCAGGAAAAAGGTACAGGATATGTTGAAAGTGAATAGGATAAAAATGAGCCGGTAGTATACAACAAAGAACCGACAAACGATGAGGAATAAAGGGTCTCGAGTGAACGTCCCATATGGGCGCCCAGTGTAGGGCGAGCCTCCTCGAGATTGACTGACAAGACGGCAAAGATGTGCCGGGAGTCAATCGGTGAAGGTGGATTAGGGCCGTATTTTTTAGTTAGTCAGGGAAAAGTAGCCATGTCTATATTCGAACTTAGCTTAGCGTCACAAGTAGAGTTCAAAATTATTTCGAGTTAAAAATTCTGATTGAATGATGATGAAAGCATAAAAGGAAAAACTGTGCCCACAATTCCACTACTGAAGGATCATCAAATTTAAAACCAATGTAGGTAATCAAGTGTAATAAAAAATATTTTAGTTTTTCTAAAGCATTTGAGCGGAAAATAACAAAAAGTAACAGATAAATAATCAGATTAAATTTCGCAAACAATTAACATTAACGGATCTTTTTCGTCAAAAGGTGTATAAAGTAAGAAAGCTAAAAATAACGAAAAAAAGACAAATATTTACGGTAGCTGCGAAAAGAATTTAATGAATAGCGGAAGGTTGTGCTAATGAAGGAAAAAATAAAAACGGATTTTATGTCATTATAGCACACAATATCCTTAGTTTCTGCAAAGTTGTGTTTATTATACGTGGTAGAGCCATGCTACAGTTATATTAGTAGTATAGTTGTAGCACGAATGGGTCGGCTCGACCGGGGAAGGACCACACTCTCATAGAATACCAGCGTCAAATAGTAGCTTAATGCTGCTGTGTTTCGTATGGTGAGTGTAGAGAACCGGAGACCCTTTTTACTGGAAGCGAGCATTCCATCTTGGTCCTCACGGGTGACAACGCATCTGCATTTTGATTCGTAATCGAGGATAGATGTAGATGTCTATGGGCCACAGCAACAACTTACCATCAGGTGGACTGCGTGCTCGTTTGTCACCCTATCCTATAAAAAACTCATACATGTGCTCGAAACACAAAACGGTACTATAGTTTGCGAGAGTGCATGATTTTTCTTCATGGTTTTTACTTAAGTTCTATATTGTAAGTATTGCTATAAAAATATCAATAGTATATTTGACGTGACGATCTGGTAAGAGATGTAAGAACTTGCTGGATGCAGATATATTTTGTTAAAAAGGCCGGACACTCTTAATTTTTTAGTCCTTGTATAACATGACAATTTTTTTAAAAGTGAAACAATGCTTCTTATGATATATACCATAAAATCTTCATAAATTCTAATGAAATAACAATAAAATTAAATAAATCAGTCTTCTTTATGATTCATTCAATATTCGTTACAATATTAATTTCTAATAATTGCAATATTATCTGTGAACGTACATGAAAAATGTAAAACAATGGTCAAATTTAGAAAGCCTAACAAAAGCCGTTCAGGCCGGACACCGTCTAATTGGCCAGACACGCAAACAAACACTGTACGCGACGCTAGATGCAGATGGCTTAGGACCGTGCTTTCCTTGGGGGAGGCTTATACTCAGTAGATTTGGGACGGACTGAAACGATAACGATAAAGATGACAAAGATGACATAGAAAGAAAAAATGATAAAGCAAAAATATTTATAGCTACTCAAGGAAAGAGTGGCAGAGTCGGCACTGGTCGTCATGGACGGAATTTTACTGAAGAAATTGACAATGTATTGAACATGGACTAAATAAGAGTGCCTTTGACCGACGATCATGTATGTGTGGCTATATAGATGTGAAAGAAGCAAGAGATGTGTCACGATCTATCAAAAAAATGTGCGTAATCTCTGCTTACCCCTCTGAGGCTCTACCTATAGACTGTATTTCGATTTTGCTCAGACTTTACCTTCGAGTTAAGACAGTGTCGGTATTTATAGAACTAGCTTCGAATTCGTGCTGAGTACGCGGTTGGGAAAGCCTATGTCAACGAAACCGACGACTTACTAAAAACTCAGGATGTCAACCAAAACCACGGTATTCGTTTCTAAGTGTTGTTTTTGTGTTACTCTAATTATTTATAATAATAAATAGTTTTAGACCGTCTTCTAGTTTTATAAGTAGGATCGGAAGTCAAAGTTTCAAAGCCAGTCGTATAAAAAATTATAACTTTTTTTAAATACCACCTGTGTACTAAATATCGGGAATTTGTCAATAAAACAAAAAATACAAATTATTCATCTAAATTTATTTTATCGCCTTCAAAGTAGGCCCCATCGCTTGCAATACAACATCTCCAACGCTTCACCCAGTCTTCCATACATTTTTCATAGGCTATTTGCGGTAAGGCCTTTAGCTCATTCAGCGAATTTTTTGTTATGGCTTCTATCGACTCAAAACGTTTTCCTCGAAGTGGTAATTTTAACTTGGGAAATAAAAAAAGTCAGACGGAGCCATATCAGGTGAATACGGTGCTTGGTCGAGAACTTTTGTTGAATTTTTCGCTAAAAACTCTTTCACTATAATGGCTGTGTGTGATGGTGCATTATCATGGTGCAGCATCCATAAGTTGTGTTGCCACAAATCTGGACGTCTTCGGCGGATACTCTCACGCAAACGCTTCATGACGCCTAAATAATATTCTTTATTCACTGTTTCTCCCTTGGGAAGGAATTCGGAGCGAACCACACCACGGTAGTCAAAAAAAACTGTCACCTTGATTTTGGAGCGACTTTGCCGCGGTTTTTTGGGTTTAAGCTCGTTTTCGAGACGCCATTCTGAAGACTGTTGGCTTGTTTGCATGTCGTACTCATAAACCCACGTCTCGTCGCCAGTTATTTATACGTTTCATAAAGGTCGGATCCGTAGAAGCTCGGGAAACCATGTCTTCAGCGACATGCTTTCGCTGCGCTCTTTGAACGAAATTGAGCTCTTTTGGAACTAGTCGAGCGGCGACGCGTTTCATGCCTAAAATGTCAATGAGAATGTTGTGGACGGACTTAAAAGATATGTTCACCTCACTAGCCAACTCTCTCAGACTCATACGTCGATTTTCGAGCACTAGCTTCTTGATTTTGTCGATGTTTTCTTTGGTCGTAGCGGTTGAAGGTCTACCAGAACGAGGCAAGTCTACTACTACTTCTCGGCCTTCTTTAAAAGCCTTATACCATTCATAAGCCCTTGTTTTCGATATACACGATTCGCCGTAGGTATTTCGCAACATTTTTAGTGATTCACCACATGAAATATCATTCGAAACACAAAATTTAAGGCACACTCTTTGTTCAACAATATTTTCCATTGTAAAAATCGCCGAGAACTCAAAACTATGACCAACAAAAAGTGTAGTTTAAAACAAATTAAATGACAGATCCCGCTCAAACTTTACGCGCTAAATCAGTACAGTGCTACCAACATGCAGTAAAAAAATTAGAGCGACCTCTTTTACGCGGGTCTTTTTATTGACATGTTCCCGATACTTTTTACACAGAGTAGTATTTTTAATGCCTGATTCATTTAAAATATTAAAAAAAAGACTTAAAACGAACACAATATCCATAAAACAAAAACTTCACGTAAACAGTGATTTGAGTTGACAGAGCTTGACCGGCTGACCAAACGTTCGGTTTCCTTCTCATATTTTATATATTAACTTATTTACGTATAATAATTACTTATTTACGAAATACAATTTAAATAGTTTTCGATTTTTAAATCATATTTATTTTTTTATTTTATAAGCTTAGCTTAATCTTAGCCCGATGCAACTATAAATTCAGAATCAAAGATTATGCTAAACAGCTAAGTTTTTCGTAAAGTCTGAGCAAAATCAAAGTACGGTTTATAGATTTCAGCCTGAGTAACATACGTGAGAGCATATTATGCAAAGATTTAAATAGTTAGATGCGCTCTTACCCATAGTATGACCACTCTGAAATGTGTCCATTCTCAAATGAGTGAGCTCACTCATTCGCAATCAGTGCTCATTTGTGCGACAGAGAAAGTAGTATATACAATTTCTGTAAGATAATAAGAGATGACACTATTGCATTGGTGTGCGCGTGTCAGCGTCTTGTAAACGAACACATTCAAAAATTATGCCACAGTTTTCAAGGTGAAGGCGCATCTAACTATTTAAATCTTTGATATTATGTATGTATGTATAAAATAACACATAGATTAATTTGTATTTCCAATCAATATGGCTTAACGATACTATTATGTAATAGGTATTTATATAACTTAAATATCATAGTATAGTATAGTACCAATCTACTCAGTAATGTAAATAGCAAAAAAAACATATTCAACAATAATTGTGCACAACAACAAAAGCCTAAAAGAACTAAAATTACAAAACATATAATGGAAATATTAGTCAAAAGTAAATAAAGAATGCACGAAGTGTTTATTATACTGTTACGAGCTTGTGGTTCGTGACAATAAAAATTGCCGATAAAATTACCTAAATTTTATCGGCAATTTTTATTTTTTTTTTACACTTTAATTTACTTTACACAAATTAAAACTAAAAACACTAATAATTAAACACACTAATTCACTTAATTCCGCTCCGAAGCTTCGCTTGTGTTGCTGAGTTCAACTCTGTGCCCCGATCGCATCTTGCAGCGCCTATTTATTTAAATTAGCAAAGAAACATCCCGAATCTTCAGGTAAATGCGCGCAAAGGGACGAGTTTGCGAGTATAGATTTTCTAGAAACTTAGTTCTTCGGATGGCGCTGTCGGTTGAGAGTGTGATGTCATTCTCTGCAGAGCTCCCCTCGCTCTCGTTCCTGACACTAGATGGCACTAGTTGACTTATTCACACAACACTGCCCCCTCCTAAGACATGCTCGTCCCGAGCATTATCGGTCCCATAATAACGCGCCAAGCGATCCACATGGACGATCTTAGGAGTCCCTCTTGCGCCTTTCTGTATCCGGTAGGTCACATCGTTGATCCTGGTTACAATCCGGTACGGGCCGTCCCATTTAGCTTGAAGCTTAGGAGATTTCCCTTTGCTGCGGACTGGATTGTGCAACCACACTAATGAACCTTCGTTGAACCCTTTATTGTTCATTTTGCGGTCGTACCGGGTTTTCATTTTCTCAGACATTTGCTGGCCCGATTGTCTGACGTGCTCATAAATGTCATTCATTTTGTTCCGCAAGTCATTTGCATAATCGGTTATACTGCGTGGGGCATCAGGTGGTATCCCGGTGATCAGGTCTGCAGGCAGCCGTAATTCTCTTCCAAAGTTTGCGAAAGCTGGTGTCACTGCTGTACTTTCGTGAACAGAACTTCGATATGACAACAAAAACGGTTGTATGTGCTTGTCCCAATCTCGTTGCCGATTGTCTACAACTTTTGCTAGGTACCTCTCCAATGTCTGATTAAATCGTTCCACCATTCCATCAGATTGCGGGTGATAAGAAGTCGTTCTTGTTTTATGAGTACCCATAACTCGGCAAGTTTCCTGGAATATTTGAGACTCAAAATTCCTTCCTTGATCGCTGTGAATCTCTAAAGGTACTCCAAAACGACAGAAGACTTCATGAACTAGTTTATCTGCAACTGTTGAAGCTTCTTGATTTGGAATGGCGAAGACTTCTGGCCACTTAGTGAAGTAATCCATCACAACCATGAAATACTTGTTACCGCTTTCACTCTCCGGAAACGGCCCCGCCACGTCAATGGCTATTCTCTCCCATGGTGCACCAACATTGTACAACTTCAATGCACCTCTACTACGAGTCTGGGGTCCCTTTACAGCCGCACAACTTGTACATTTGCGACACCAGTCCACGACATCGTTTCGACAGTGGACCCAGTAAAACCGTTCTCGGATCTTCAGTAGAGTTCGTTTAACTCCCAGATGGCCTCCTGAACAAACATTATGGTACAGCTGTAGAACATCCGGTACTTTAGCTTTAGGGACAACCATTTGCAAATGAGAGCTGTCTCCCCGAACGTTTTCCCATTTACGACACAGAACTCCATCCTGAAGCAGCAAGCTGTCCCACTGGGCCCAATAGCTTTTAGTGGTCGAACTCATCGCTGAGACGTCACTCCACTTGGGCTTGGGAGCACTGGCCTTTATCCATTCCAGAATCGGTTTGATGTCCGGATCTTCCTGCTGTGCATGTAGTAAGCTGTCCTTCCACTCGTTGCTGAGGTGGTCTGCCCTGAGCATCCTCACGGATACCACTTCCTTACTCTCTTGCCTAGTACAATGTTTGCAATCCTCAGGACAAGGTCTTCTTGACAATGCATCTGCGTTGCCATGAGATTTCCCGCTGCGATGTTCGATCTCAAAGTCGTATTCCTGCAGTAGTTCGATCCACCTCGCAACTTGTCCTTCTGGGTTTTTAAACTGCAATAGCCATTTTAGTGCAGCATGGTCAGTTCGTAAGTGAAACTTTCGCCCCAGAAGATATTTGCTAAAATGCTGCAACGACTTTACCACAGCGAGCAATTCGCGTCTTGTGACACAATAGTTCCTTTCCGATTTTGACAACGACTTGCTGAAGTACGCTATCACGACCTCTTGGTCACCATTCCGTTGAGACAGCACACCGCCAAGTCCTATATCACTTGCGTCTGTGTCAACTATAAATTCTTTGCTTGCATCAGGGTATCCCAAAATAGGTGTTTTGCACAGACGGTCCTTGAGCTCCTGGAATGCGATATTACAACTTTCATCCCAGCAGAAATGTCGCTTCTCCTCGGTTAGCTTGTGCAGAGGTTTGGCTATATCTGCAAAGTTCTTCACGGTAATAGGAGCACAAACCCAAAAATGCTCTAACCTGCGTCTTGTCTTTTGGAAGCGGCCAATCCTTGACAGCGGCGATTTTCTCTGGATCTGTGCGGATACCTTCTTCCGATACTACAAAACCCCAAAAAGTTAACTTGCCGTTGGAATAGTGAACATTTCTTCGGGCTCAACTTGAGGTTGGCACTCTGAATCTTCATAAGCACGCGTTCCAGGTTTTGAAGGTGTTCCTCAAACGTACGGCCCACGATGATGATGTCATCCAAGTAGACCAGACAGGCATCGCCAATTAGTCCGGTAAGTACAAGTTCCATCAGCCTTTCAAACGTTGCTGGAGCATTGCACAACCCAAACGGCATTACTTTGAATTGTCACAGACCATTTCCCGTCGAGAACGCAGTTTTCTCCTTGTCCTTAGGGTCAATTTCAACTTGCCAGTAGCCACTTTTTAGATCCAGCGTGCTAAACCATTTTACTCCTGTAAGCATGTCCAGCGTGTCATCAATTCTTGGCAAGGGATAGCTGTCCTTCTTTGTAACGTCGTTCAGACGGCGGTAATCAACACAGAACCGCATGCTGCCATCCTTCTTTTTCACCAGCACCACTGGTGAACACCATGGACTAGAGGAAGGTTCAATAACACCATCCTTCACCATTCCTTCAATCATGGTTTCCACTTCCTTTTCACGTGCTACCGGCAATCTTCTTGGCCGCTGACAGATAGGCAATTCCTCACCTGTGTTTATTTTGTGTTGAACTAAACCAGTCTTTCCTATGTCAGCATCGTTTGATGAGAACACATCGGCGTACTTGAGTAACAACTTCTTCGCCTTGACCAATTCGTTTGGGGAGAGAACACTGCGACAGTCTTCCAAAAGTGTGGTCACTCTCGTTTCTGCATCCTTGCTGGGGGTCCCACTCGATATATATTGGCACCGACGTAACCAATCCACTTCCTCACAAGTACCAATTAGTGTGCCTTTTCTATAATCTGGTCCCGGTCGCAAGGGTTCAGCACACGTACTCCTGAGATGTCAGTGGTCCTTGATTTGGAATGGCGAAGACTTCTGGCCACTTAGTGAAGTAATCCATCACAACCATGAAATACTTGTTACCGCTTTCACTCTCCGGAAACGGCCCCGCCACGTCAATGGCTATTCTCTCCCATGGTGCACCAACATTGTACAACTTCAATGCCCCTCTACTACGAGTCTGGGGTCCCTTTACAGCCGCACAACTTGTACATTTGCGACACCAGTCCTCGACATCGTTTCGACAGTGGACCCAGTAAAACCGTTCTCGGATCTTCAGTAGAGTTCGTTTAACTCCCAGATGGCCTCCTGAACAAACATTATGGTACAGCTGTAGAACATCCGGTACTTTAGCTTTAGGGACAACCATTTGCAAATGAGAGCTGTCTCCCCGAACGTTTTCCCATTTACGACACAGAACTCCATCCTGAAGCAGCAAGCTGTCCCACTGGGCCCAATAGCTTTTAGTGGTCGAACTCATCGCTGAGACGTCACTCCACTTGGGCTTGGGAGCACTGGCCTTTATCCATTCCAGAATCGGTTTGATGTCCGGATCTTCCTGCTGTGCATGTAGTAAGCTGTCCTTCCACTCGTTGCTGAGGTGGTCTGCCCTGAGCATCCTCACGGATACCACTTCCTTACTCTCTTGCCTAGTACAATGTTTGCAATCCTCAGGACAAGGTCTTCTTGACAATGCATCTGCGTTGCCATGAGATTTCCCGCTGCGATGTTCGATCTCAAAGTCGTATTCCTGCAGTAGTTCGATCCACCTCGCAACTTGTCCTTCTGGGTTTTTAAACTGCAATAGCCATTTTAGTGCAGCATGGTCAGTTCGTAAGTGAAACTTTCGCCCCAGAAGATATTTGCTAAAATGCTGCAACGACTTTACCACAGCGAGCAATTCGCGTCTTGTGACACAATAGTTCCTTTCCGATTTTGACAACGACTTGCTGAAGTACGCTATCACGACCTCTTGGTCACCATTCCGTTGAGACAGCACACCGCCAAGTCCTATATCACTTGCGTCTGTGTCAACTATAAATTCTTTGCTTGCATCAGGGTATCCCAAAATAGGTGTTTTGCACAGACGGTCCTTGAGCTCCTGGAATGCGATATTGCAACTTTCATCCCAGCAGAAATGTCGCTTCTCCTCGGTTAGCTTGTGCAGAGGTTTGGCTATATCTGCAAAGTTCTTCACGGTAATAGGAGCACAAACCCAAAAATGCTCTAACCTGCGTCTTGTCTTTTGGAAGCGGCCAATCCTTGACAGCGGCGATTTTCTCTGGATCTGTGCGGATACCTTCTTCCGATACTACAAAACCCCAAAAAGTTAACTTGCCGTTGGAATAGTGAACATTTCTTCGGGCTCAACTTGAGGTTGGCACTCTGAATCTTCATAAGCACGCGTTCCAGGTTTTGAAGGTGTTCCTCAAACGTACGGCCCACGATGATGATGTCATCCAAGTAGACCAGACAGGCATCGCCAATTAGTCCGGTAAGTACAAGTTCCATCAGCCTTTCAAACGTTGCTGGAGCATTGCACAACCCAAACGGCATTACTTTGAATTGTCACAGACCCTTTCCCGTCGAGAACGCAGTTTTCTCCTTGTCCTTAGGGTCAATTTCAACTTGCCAGTAGCCACTTTTTAGATCCAGCGTGCTAAACCATTTTACTCCTGTAAGCATGTCCAGCGTGTCATCAATTCTTGGCAAGGGATAGCTGTCCTTCTTTGTAACGTCGTTCAGACGGCGGTAATCAACACAGAACCGCATGCTGCCATCCTTCTTTTTCACCAGCACCACTGGTGAACACCATGGACTAGAGGAAGGTTCAATAACACCATCCTTCACCATTCCTTCAATCATGGTTTCCACTTCCTTTTCACGTGCTACCGGCAATCTTCTTGGCCGCTGACAGATAGGCAATTCCTCACCTGTGTTTATTTTGTGTTGAACTAAACCAGTCTTTCCTATGTCAGCATCGTTTGATGAGAACACATCGGCGTACTTGAGTAACAACTTCTTCGCCTTGACCAATTCGTTTGGGGAGAGAACACTGCGACAGTCTTCCAAAAGTGTGGTCACTCTCGTTTCTGCATCCTTGCTGGGGGTCCCACTCGATATATATTGGCACCGACGTAACCAATCCACTTCCTCACAAGTACCAATTAGTGTGCCTTTTCTATAATCTGGTCCCGGTCGCAAGGGTTCAGCACACGTACTCCTGAGATGTCAGTGGTCCTGACCAAGGTTCGAGCTACTTTCCATGGAAGGTCATTGTTTACCTTTTCCACAAGTACACAACGGTGAGCTTGCCCAGCGTTTCGGGGAAGACTAACCGGAACAATCGTTTCCGATCTTGGCGGAAGAATAATCTTCTTAATGCTGTACACGTTCCCTGGTAACGCACCTTCCATAAAAAGTTCTTCCTGTCCACATTTCAAAACACCTTGCTTAACGTCGATCTCACAACAATTATTCCTCATAAAGTCTAGGCCTAGGATGCAGTCGTCCATTATATCAGCCACGATGACATTATGCAGGTAGATCACCTAGCTTGCCTAGCTTCAACTCCATCTCCTTCTCTCCACGGACGGGTATACGCTGACCGGTGGCTGTTACCAAATTAATGCGTTCTCGGTTGTATGCGGAGTCCCCAAGGAACTGACTTATAAGTTGGGACCTAACAACCGTACGAGAGGCTCCAGTGTCTATGGTCAGTTTACACGGCATTCCGTTGACCTCGCCCTTGATGATTAGACTGTTCCCATCATGGGTTTGTGAGATCGAGATCCTTGGGGCTCTTTTAACATCAGCCAGCACCCGCCCCGCAGTTCTGGCTTTTCTCGTTTCCCTGCTGCTGCTGGGCGGTGCTGTTGGCCGCACTACCCTCCTGGGATCGTTCACCTTCCCTTTCTAGGGTTCGCTTAGGGCAGCTGGATCGAAGATGGCCCTTTTCCCCACAGCCATAGCACCTAGGGCTGTATCCCTTGTTGCGGTCGCGAACTATAGCTGCTGCAACCTCTCTGACGCGATGGGAACGGTGATCCTGCCACACGGCTTCCACTTCCAGTGCATGGGCCAAGGCGTCCTTAAGCGTCTCGTGGTGCCCGAGCCTCACAGCAGCTCTGACTTCCAGGTCGCGGATGCCGTCTATGAATGTCTGCACCAGGTTCCCTTCAATGAGCGCAGGTACAGACCGGTATGCTTTTCGCACCAGCTTCTCCACTTCTAGAGCCCGCTGCTGCAGGTTTTCGTTGATGCGCTGCACACGATCTTTAAGCTGCGCACGAAAGACGTGTTCCAGGTGAACGTCGCCATACCTCGCCTCCAATGCCTCAAGGAGTTGCTCATAAGTCACTTCCTCACCGAGAGCTTCCAGAACTGTTAAGGCCTGGTCGCGCAGGCCTAGTGTGAGAGCAGTCATGGCCTGGCTTTTATTCCAGCCGTTCGCCTTCATAACAGCCTCGAACTGAATCTTGTAGGCTGACCAGGAAGAGGTACCGTCGAACGGCGGCACTTTGAATCCACGTAGCGAAGGTGTTGTAACTACTACGGGAGCTGTTGTTCCATCCCCAAGTTTGAGGTCGTCCAGCGTTTTCTTCACGTCAGCCATTACGTTGTCAACCCGATTGTTTACTTGGTCGATTCGGGTTTCGGCCTCCGACAGGCGGTTGTCATGTTGAGCAACCTTATCCTTCACCTCCCGTATCTCTTTTCCGAAAATAGCGTGAAGGTCCTTCATGAGGAGCATCTGCTCTTCCTTATCGCGTTGGAGTTGCTCTTCTAAACGACGGGCCTGTTCCTCCTGCCGGCGGGCCTGTTCCTCCTGTCCGCCCCGCAGCTGCTCTTCCAATCGGCGTGCCTGTTCCTGCAGCATCACCATCAGAGCACCTAAATCAGGTGCCACCGACGTAGAAGCTGCTGACGGACCGGCTTCCGTGGCCGGCGGCTGGCCCTCAGACAACTGCGGCGTTGCACCACCAAATCTCCTCTGGTCCGTCTCCTGCTGGCGTTGACTTCGGGTACGGACACCCTCCGTTTCCTCCTTAGGTAAAAATCGGCATTATTTTATCCCACTTCTGACACCAATTGTTACGAGCTTGAGGTTCGTGACAATAAAAATTGCCGATAAAATTACCTAAATTAACACTTTAATTTACTTTACACAAATTAAAACTAAAAACACTAATAATTAAACACACTAATTCACTTAATTCCGCTCCGAAGCTTCGCTTGTGTCGCTGAGTTCAACTCTGTGCCCCGATCGCATCTTGCAGCGCCTATTTATTTAAATTAGCAAAGAAACATCCCGAATCTTCAGGTAAATGCACGCAAAGGGACGAGTTTGCGAGTATAGATTTTCTAGAAACTTAGTTCTTCGGATGGCGCTGTCGGTTGAGAGTGTGATGTCATTCTCTGCAGAGCTCCCCTCGCTCTCGTTCCTGACACTAGATGGCGCTAGTTGACTTATTCACACAACAATACCTATAATCCAAAACAACATTTCAAACTCCTAACCAGTTTAGTTTTTGAGATAGTTAAGGGGAAATATAATCTCAAATGGCTTAACAAGATCCTTCAGTATGCCGAAAATATTGCAGCATTAATTTTGAAATAAATATATGGTAAAGTTGAGGATTAATGTTAAGGATTACGTTATACAAAAACACGATTTCGTAAAATTTTCTCGATAGAAAAAAAATCCAAAGTTACCTCCAAAATAAACAATAAACCGCTCTTATTCATAAAATACTTTAAATAAGATCATGAAACTTTGCATACTAACTGAACTAAATATAAAGCAGTGCTTATGTTATTTACTTTTTTTAAATACCATTATTTTCTCTGTAAAAAGAAATTACCTAAACTATCGGCGCGTAAGCTTGATTCCTGTCGCCCCGTTAGTATCGCTCTGGCTTTTAAAGGGAGAAGTCGTGTCGCTAACGATCAGAATACACATTACGCAACAGGACGACGTAAAATTAAAATGGGAAATAACCGTAATAAAAATAAGAAGCGACTGGGTTGGCGTTAAGAAACAGGCATAAATATGATAAACCTAATGAAATAAGTGTTCGACGACGACGACGACGACCTTTCTACTTACAGTATTAGTGATTACAAACATGTGTACATAGCCTACAACGCGCGGGCAATTGGGGACGAAATTAGAATTTGAGCTGACTTACTCTATCCCCTTAATAAAAATGATCTAAAACTGACAATTTTGCCGATCTCTACTGGCAAATTATTGAAGATAAAAAAGAAAAAAACATACATTTGTACTCTATTCTACGTGCTCTAGGCATTGATACTGATGGTGATGATGAATGACAGTCAGAAAATAGAGTAACAATAATAGAGATTTGTTATAACCTCTGGTTAAACAACCATTAAAAAAACGATAAAAAATATTTTACAACTGTGACAACTTGTTTTGTTATATATTTTTTAAATATTACCTGCAGTAACTATTTTATAACATGGAAAGATACCTATTCTATTTATTATTATAAACATAATATATTAATATATGGATAACTCCTTACACTACAGTTATTTTGTATTTACTTATATCAGACACTATATCCGTACTAATAAACCGAACAGGAAAATATAAATAATTGCAAGTTACTGCTTCAAGTCAATAACTAACAACACTTCTTGACATCAAGTGTCATATCAAAACAATGGGTGAAATGACGAAACCACTTTTGTGGTTTCAAAGCTTATGAAAGTACTGTTTTCAAATAACGCGTGAAAATTGGTAGGTATCTAGCGGAAAACTTCAATATAAAATACGATACAGAACGCTTTCTGAACATTAACACCTGAATTAAGCTAGTAACACCTTGGCCTTCGGGGTAGATTTGATTAAATGAAAATAGCCTTGACCTTTTTATGACCTCATTAATTAACATCGGAGCACGAATAGGTTTTATAAATAGTTATTAAGTATGCAACATATAAAAATGTATCCCTAGCTTATTGTTTACTGTAAACATTAATTACAATAATTGACACGAAAAATATCGAATAATGTACATGACAGTTTTATATATCTTATTTTCAATTTAAATTATCAATTTATATTTAAAGGCCAAAAGGCTTTTGGCGGTAGTTGAGGGACTGCTGTAAGCAGAAGAAAAATAAAATAAACTGACGCTGATACAAATTATATCTAAGCATTAATTATATCTAAAATTATATATAAAAACTTAGTAGAAATTGAGCAATCATCACTTCTTCCTAAATTCAAAGAAATTAAAATTGCTTACATAAAAGGAGAAATCATTAACGTCACGAGTATTCCATAACCATCAATATCGGTCAGATCGTAAATTATACGGAATTTTAAAATATATTTTAAAAACAGATGCAGCTTTAGTCATTTTATTCTGAAATACTTTATAAGGGCACTCACATTTTCCTCTGAGCTTTTGCTATGGTGTGCTTTTTTGGATGGGAATTAAAATAATATGGCAGGAAATTAACTTCTTCACCCTACTTTGGCCTTATAAATCCTGTACATGCTCCTCTTCTGCTTATGTCAAATGACGTATTTGCAAATAAACTAATACAATTTTCTTTTAATATTTGTATTTGGTTTGCAGTACACGATGGAACGACGATGGTTAACGCTCGCTGTAAATATAACAGAACGCGAGTAACCCGGGTTCGATCCCCGCCGGCACCAATGAAATTGTTAATTGCAATTTTAAGTGCTGATTTACCACGTGCTCGGCGGTGAAGGAAAACATCGTGAGGAAACTTGTATGTCTGAGGAATAAGGAAAAAAGATATTTCGAAGACATGTAAAGTTCGCCAACACGCATTGGGGCAGCGCGGCGGACACTTCCTTGCCCTAAAACCATCTCAGAAATGAAGGGAGGCCTGTGACCAGTAGTGGGACGTATATAGGCTGTAACTTTACTTTTTTACTTTTAGACGATGGAAACGAATTTAAATAGGTATGTAGAGTTCGCAAAGCTTACCAATTTTTTGAAGTGAAGTAACTACGTAGGAAGGACACTATCATTTTGTCTTGCGTTTAATTAGCTAATAGTTTATAAATCTCACTTAAAAGTATTAAAACAAATGACAAACAAACGTAACATAAGAATGAATACAACAATGAAAATCATTCTAATTCGAATCGTGTCTGGGTACAGCGGCACAGATTATTGAAAGCTACGAGTATTGTTTCTTTTGTATTACAATAGGTCTTGGAAGTTTCTTCCTATTTTGTTTTTATAAAATTGAAGAAAAATCTCTTTGGTTGTACTGTTTGAATCTAGCTGGTTTTAATATCAAAACATAGCACACTTAGAAAAATAAAAAAAATAAAAACCACTTTATGTGTGTTTGTTAGGATTTAGGCAACATGAGACGCTCAGGGGACATACAAGAGCACACATAAAGAATTCCTACCATTTTGTCAGCGAGATTAAAGACCTACATCTGGCAGACAATGAAACTATGGTCAGTTTTGATGTGCAGTCATTGTTTACATGCTTACCTGTTGAAGACTGCATCTCAATTGTAACTAGAAAGCTGGAAGAAACCAACATGCCCGTAGAATATGCAGTATTACTCAGACACTGCCTTACATCTGGCTACCTATTGTGGAAGGAGGAGTTCTGCAAGCAAGTAGATGGTGTGGCGATGGGCTCACCTGTATCTCCCATTGTCGCCGACATATTCATGGAAGACTTTGAGGAGAAAGCCCTGCTTAGTTCCCCCATAAATCCAAGATTCTACAAGCGGTACGTAGACGACACTTTCACAATTCTACCTTTAGATAAAGTAACTGCATTTTTAGACCATCTTAACTCTATAAATTCTAAAATTCAGTTCACAATGGAGTTAGAGGCAAACAATTCCTTAGCTTTTCTAGATGTGTTAGTAATTCGGAATCCTGATAACACCTTAAGCCACATTGTGTATAGAAAATGGACCCATACAGATAGATATTTAAACGGTGATTCTCACCACCATCCTTCACAGTTAGCTACCGTGGGTAAATCTTTGTTTCAGAGAGCACGAAGGATCTGTGACAGTAAACACCTGGCTGCAGAGCTCCACCATGTCAAGCAAGTTTTGCATGACAACAAGCTTCGAGTCCCGCGCCTACGTCACAGTGAACGAGTGAAGCCGGCCACAGTTGAGCGTGTACCTGCTGTACTACCATATGTTAGAGGAGTCACTGACAAGATTGGCTACATCTTGAAGCGCGCTTCCATCAAAACATACTTCAAGCCGCTGAAGAAGATTGGTCAGTTTTTACCATCAGTCAAGTGTAATGTCCCTCTGCAAGATGCAGGAGTGTACCAGCTTGATTGTGAATGTGGTCTCTCCTACATAGGACAAACTAAAAGATCAATAAAAACCCGCGTTAAAGAACATATAGCTGATGTGAAGAATCGACGCTCCGGGAAGTCTGCACTGTAAACACGTACAGGATCGCCCCCGTCACTACATCAGATTTGATAGACCGCAAATCCTCGCTAAAGAACACCGATTCCTTCCAAGGATGATTCGCGAGGCTATTGAAATCAAAAAACATCCTAATTTCAATAGAGAAGATGGCTGGGTGCTACCATCTGCTTGGGATCCTATAATAAATAAAATTAAATCCCAACCCAAGCGTACAACTGCAAGACTTCAAGATACCATAAGTTAATACTGCATAGATCGGAACAAAAATTAAATTTTAATCTACGGTAACCGCGGTTAACTATGACATATGGACGTTGAACATCTCAGTCCCGCCCGTGACCATGAGTGCTGTAAAGCGTTCGAAACGTCGGGTATTTTAAAAAGTTAAATATACGCGATAAATTCCGTAAAAACTAGTATTATTTCAACATGAGACGTTTACTTGGTGGATATATAGCCTAAGTAATTTAATATAAGGTCGGCGAAAAAGTTTCTTCGTATTTTATCTACAAATTCAAGATTTTTTTTCAAAGTTTCATCCTCATCATCACTACAGACCTTCATAAGTCCACTGCAGAACATAGGCCACCCTCAAAAATACCACAAAGCACGGTCCTGAGCCACCTGCTTTTATCGACTTCCTGCATGTCTTACCAGGTCGTTTCTTCATCCAATGGGGGGTCACCCTACACTACGTCTACCGGTATAAGGCTGCCACTTGAAAACCTTTTTTCCCTGTTCGGTTCTTTGAGCCATATGTCCAGCCCATTGCCACTTCAGCTTACTAATTCGTTGGGCTATGTCGATCACTTTGATTCCATTGCGGATATCGTCATTTCTAAGTTTATCACGCAGTGGATCCCCGAGCATTGCCCTCTCCATAGCTCGCTGAGTCACCTTAAGTGTCCTCGTACTGCCAGCAGTGAAGGACCACGTCTCAGATTTAGTTTTCAGGTTTTGGGGTATACCTGACGAGAAGATGTGTCGTAATTTCCCGAACACTACCTACCCGAGAAAAATACGTCGGTTGACCTCTCGGTCGAAGTTGGACTTATATAGTCGGACTATTTATCCCAGGTAAAAATACTCGTCAACAACTTCGGGCTTAGTGCTCTTTAACAACTATCGGAATAGGTGTGACATGGACATTAAACATGATCTTTGTTTCGTCCATGCTCATCTTGAGACCTATCTGTTGAGAGACACTATTGTGGTCATTGAGCATAATGCTTAGGTCCTTCAGCGATACTGCCATAAGGACTATGTCGTCGGCAAATCGAAGTTGAGTGATCTACTCGCCACTGACGTTAATACCGTATCTATTCCAGTTCAGTAGCTTGAAAACGTTTTACAATGGAGCGGTGAAGAGTTTCGGGGCTGTATGGTAACGCCGATATTTTTATAAGAGTATATGAGTATTGGTATCGTAATGGCAAAAAGACGTATCGATGCATCCCTAGTTTGAATCGCTTCAAATTCTACCTCCACCATAAGTACCATACCCGTATCAGACCTGAAGCCCATAAAGACGAGTTTAAAGCTGTCAAAGTGAAAAAAGTTTCGTCTCTTACTCTCTAACTTAAAAGCAACAGCTTATAATATAGGTGAATCACAAACTATTGATAATTTTGTGTCAAACTGATTAAAAAAGGAAGTCCAAAAATTTAATACCAGTTCGTCATAAAACAACACGTGCGATTGCATAGTAGCTCAAAAAGAAGTATTATAGTTTTTCGTACATGCATACATGTAGATTATAAAGAAATTATCCACGTTAAACCGGTACCACGAAACTAAACATTTATTTAACAAAAATCTTCGTTCAACAACTTACAAACTAAGTGATGCAGATCAAGAAAACGCGGCCGGAACTTTCTTAAAACTATGTATTAGTTAGTTTCAGATGTGTAGTTGCATCTATTCTATCTAATTAATCTATTGTGCCTTCGGATTTTTATCTTTCTTTCGTTTTATCATAACTCCGTAAAATTTTTGATAACGCTGATGAAACCCTGTATTTTGTTGTCAAAAAGTTTTATGAGTCACTTAACATCAGGTGAGCCGTATGCTCGTTTGTCCCCCCTCCTATAAAAACAATGGAATTACGACTGACTAAAGATCATCTATTTATCAGAATCTCTCAGATAGCCTTAAATATGGAAGAATAAGAAGAAAATGTGATCCCGAAATGATTTACCTGCCTGCGCTGTCGTAATGGTTAGTGATACGTAAATACAATATTCTACAAAAAAATATATCTTTAAGAAAGTACGGCCAACGAGAAGCGATAGCAAAAATGGAAATAAAACCAATGCAAGGTTATCAGGAATAGCAGGGGTGCGTAATTTTTTGATAGTTAGATTATATATTTAAGTAGACAATATAGTTAACCCTTAACCGACGAGCATGTATGCGTAGGTATATGAATGTGGAAGAGGCGAGAAAGGTATGTCAGGATCGTGCTAAATGGAAGTCTGTAGTCTCTGCCTACCCCTCTGGGTGACAGGCGTGAGTGTTTATGTTATGTTATGTTACAATATAGTTATGAAAAATGTCTAGCAAACCAAAAAACTAGACTTTTTATAAATTTTGTTATGAGTTTAATTATTACATAATGTACATTTAAATTAAATAACAAGAATAATAATAATGTTTCTGAATATTGCTTGTCTAAGAACTAATGCCCAAACAAACAACATTAATTAAATAAACAACAAAAAATAACAAGAAAACTTAACAAATAACTTGTATCACCACGAGCGCGTTCCGAAACGGAGTGAATCACTATTATTACTAAAATGGCCTACCGAATGTTGACAAACCCATCTTGACCCCGACATGTTTTTGCCAGGAAAACGAGACATTACGTCAAATTACATAAGATGAAAAGAGATAGATAATAGATTGTCAACTCCACAGACGTTTTTAAGGTAAATGACCTTTCGTATCGCTGCTAGTTGGCCGTACTTTACCTATTTCTTATACATAAGCCACAATAAGGTATTTTGTGACAAAAATCAAAAGTGATTCATGAGCGTTATTATTGGTCATGGCATATTAATCCTTACTAATAAAAGTTACTGCATTATCAAGAAAATTTTATGAAGATAAACTTTGCTCTTTATAGCATGTTATTTCGAAGCATAGTTTAAGAGAATATGAAATGTATATTATAATATAAAAAAGCGGAAGAGATTTTTTGTTTGTTTATGCACACTAATTTCTGGAACTACCTGTTCGATTTGAATATTTTGATCTATGTACAAAAGTAAGAGGCTACATGTCTGTCTATACCTTCTTCAATTTTTACTATTTTATACGTGGTAGAGCCACGCTGCTGCTACATTATGTTTGTAGCACGAATGGGTTGGCTTCGAATGGGAAAGGACCACACTCTTACAGAATACCGAAGCAAAATAGCAGCTTAATACTGCTGTGTTTCGTATGATGAGTATGGAGATCCGGAGACCCTTTTTTACTGGAAAAGAAAAAACGCATTCCATCTTAGTCCTCAGGGGCGATAATGCATCTGCGTTTTGATGCTTAATCGAGGATAAATGTAGATGTCTATGGGCCACATCATCCAATTATTAGGTGAACTGTATGCTCGTTTGTCACCCTTATTCTTTAAAAAAGTTAACTTAGCTACAACTTACTTAGTTGGCGCTCGTATCGTAAGACCAATTTATATAATATATATGTCACCCTTATCTAATATTTGTCACCCTTATTCTTTAAAAAAGTTAACTTAGCTACAACTTACTTAGTTGGCGCTCGTATCGTAAGACCAATTTATATAATATATATGAAACTCATAGTCACATTCACAGTCGCTACAGTCATAGTCGCACCTTGGCGTAAATACGATTCATGCCAAATTTATGTTAGTGAACTATACATTTGGCATCCGAGTCCGCGATATTTGTTGAACTGGCTGGCCTACGTCCAGGCGAGACACTCAATCATTACACCCTTACACCCTACTATAGAGGCCGTTTGCAAACCTGGCTTTCGTCTTCGTTACGTTAATCGATTGTTAGTTTTTGCGTATTATATTATACCATACAGTAGAGAAATTTGAAGTGTCGCCATCTCTTAAATATTTACATGTCACGGATCACAGTATACGATCAACGAGTGACGCACTAAACGACGTAATAACTTGTGACGTACAACGGCATGATTAAAACTGCTATTACGTGAGGGTTATAATATAATTAACCGTTTGTATACGTTATATTTCTTACACAAAATAATGTTCAACGATGTTTTACACAAAAGAAATTGATGATTGATTGATTACCTTTTCAGCCGAAATTTTATTTATTACAGTAAGTAATAAAACATTAAGAAAAGTAAAGGTAACAAATTGAACATACTACTGTGTATATAGTATAGTACGTTCTTTAGTTGCTGTTGTAATACTAAAACAAAGAGTGGACTCTTTTTCTAGCATTAATCTTCAAAGTAAGAGGTACGTTCAATGTATTTTTGGTATGGATATGTTAGACAAGAGATAAAATTGTGAATTATTTTTTAATTTTCATATAGTCTCTCCTATGATATCAATACATTTACTTGTTCGTAAAAAAAGCTTTTCTATTCTCTTGAAAAAATATTTGTCTTGGCCTAAAATGCTTATTTACAGCGCACTTGAGCTTATTATCGTCAGGAAATCGCTATCCCCGAAGGTGTTTTTTTAAAAGTTTGGGAATAAAAAGTAGTCACTAGGGGCATCTGGGCCGTATGGTGGGTGGTTAATTTCCTCAACCTTGCAGTCTCGTAAAGCAGCCTTGAAGAGCCACGCCGTGTGAAGAAGCACTTGGTCAACTTTCCCCTACTCTTTTCTTTTATTTCTTTTATCTTAATCCTTTAATATTGATGCATGACATGAGGCTAATTATTGTTATATTTCTCTACGCCTCAAGTCAATAAAATCTGTACAAGTGTACATAATAGAAATGTCTTAAAATACTGTAAAACAGTCGGCATTGTGAGAATAGAAATAATTCAGTGGCCGAGTTTGAGTTCGATGTTTGCGGCGGACTATACTGATGTCACAGTACGTACCACTTATTATGACATCACAGCCGCGTTTATTTTTAGGATTCAAGACAGCGTCCAGATTGCGCACGCACGTGTTGTACGTACAAAATAAGATAGAGACATTCGATTTATTTCTTGTAATCAGTAGTTTAGTGAAGTAGGCGTGAAAGAATTTCACAACTACTTTGCTAAACTATTCTACTTCACTAAACAACCATCATGATCCTGTGATAACGAACTTGGCCCTAGCAATATAATACTACCCAATATCTATTCACAAATCAATCGCTCAATGTTTTTAAAAAGACTGTGTTGAATTCTATGTCATATAGTGCTAAAACTATTTATAATACTATTTTATATTATATATAGTTTATATTACACTAACGCAGCCTGGCTTCACTCGACTCGAATGGGGTCATAGTATGTCACGGAAAGTAAGCAAAAGGTTAAATGGCACATTAACACGCAACCACCGCCTTACATATAAAAAACAATAAATAAATATTTGATTGATCAAATTTTATTACATTACACGCTATTTTTTAGAAAGTTGGTTTTATTTCTAGGTCTAAGGGATGTATTACATATTAAGAACAAAAATTTTAATCAACCATTTGTAAGAGATGCTTACTTTATAACACATTAACTTAATAACTTGACATACTTCAACTTAAGAATACTTTCGGAAGATATTTTTCCTGTATAAATAAATCTGTATATGTGGTATATCAATTTTCTTTTCATAAATACATGTAAATTATAAATTCGGTTTATGGTCAACTATTATAAAGTAATTTAGAAAACGAAGAGAAAATCAGTTTAGTAGAATAAAACTAATAATAAGACTATTATCGTATTTAACCTAAAAAAAAGAAAAATATGGTAAGAGCATAATCCGCCTCATGAGAAAAAGTTGGTTTATTGATAATCTCGGGTTTAAAATTTGGTTTCAGTTTAAGAAGTCTTCTACGAAAGAAGTCGTCCACTTCATTAATGACTCTAGTTTAAATTATAAACTACTTTTTGGAAAAAGGTTTATCTTTTCTTTAGGATGGTGGTGAGCGTACTGTTTACTGTGAAAATTTTGTTGGTATTGGATATGTTTTCTATTATACACCCAAGTTTTATTGCAGTTTCTAAAAGAAGATATTTTGGGTTGATCGGAATCGGAAAATTGTCGACCTTCAGCTTATAATTTCTTGTCAGCAATACAAATAAAAAAATTAAACACTTATTTTTGTTTAAGAAAAAATGTTTTGGAGTTGTTAATCACACATTGTTCTGTAGATGAATTTTTGAATGACAAATATTTTTTGAATATAATTACATGTCAGCTATCAGATTTTAACGGAGTAATTTAGATATTTCATCTAATATATAAAATCAATGTTTGTTTGTTCGTATTTTGTGCGCTGACATACCGATCATCAGATTGCGCCAAAACTTTGTCAACTTATTGATTGCACTTGCGCGAAGGTTGTAGGCATAGTACAATTAACTTACATTAGGTGGCGCGCGTATCGTTCCGACAAATTTATTTAAAAATTATATATCATTAAATTTCAATGAATGTTATATCAATCCTAATTAAATAATATAACCTTCCAAATTTGAAACTATATTTCCACAATTATTTCTTCTGCGGCAGCGACGCGCCGAGACCAGCTAGTTTTATATAAAAGAATCATGTTCAGTCTTGAACCGAAAAGTTTGCATATTTTTTTCTTTTTCTTATCGCATAATTGAATTTTCAAAAAAAAAAAAAGACCAGGAAAAAGTAATGATACTTTGTTTATTATTTTTAAGAGACTTTTGGAGAGAGAGCGTGTTGTACAATGACTCAAAGGCCCAGAATCCATGCCAAAATAAATTAAAAACGTGTTTTACACGTCCCGTTTCAGACTACGAAAAACTTACTCATTCGTCATATGGTTTATGATTGTTCAAAATAACTAATTTCTTTTATTATAATTAATTGATTTATGATTAGATACAATTTTTAATGGTTTTGTACTATGGTGTGGAAAGAGAAATAAGTGTACAGACCTTATCTGACAGCTGTTATAACCTCAAACTTTTATTTACTGAATAGCACTTCTCCCTAGCCTCTAATTAAAAAGACGATAAGTTATTATGTTATTATAAATAATTTATATATATATATATATATATATATATATATATATATATATATATATATATATATATATATATATATATGATTATAGTTAGTGTAGTTGCGGTGTAAGAATATCCACTAATCAAGCGACAACCAATCTACTTAATAACGTCTTAAAATAAAAAACAGCAGTTGCCAACCCGCTTCTCAAGCGTGGCAACTATGGCACAATCTCCCGATGAGACAGAGGACTATGTTCAGCAGAGGTGTTTTAATAGGCTGTAACGGTAACGGTAGGCATAAAGTACAAATATGTATTATATATTTGTACCTTAAACGAAGCGTCATACAGCGAAGCGAAATCTGGCTGGTCTCAAGAAATCGTAATAATAAGACAATAGAATTCGCATAGACGCCTGACCTTGTCACCGCTATCATGTGCTGACGAACATTATTCACCATTTTGTGATTTAGTTGCACGGCGAACGTCGTACGTGAGTTTATGTTATTATAAATTTACAATGGTGAACTGCAGCATAATTTTGGGAAAATATCATAGGTGATACGCTTGGCGAGGTGGCGGGTTGTCATCCGCAAATTTTTATTATTTCGAATTGTTACCAGGAAGGTGCTGCTAACAATCCCCTGTTTTAATTTCCCTCTGTCGCCTCTTACGATATCCGTGGGACGATATATGGGAGGTGGGATATTCTTATACCGTCACTACACAGCAAGTACCTACATTACAGTTTAACTCATAAATAAACTAGTAGTACCCGGATGACCGAGCTTTGCTCGGTTTTTTTAAGTTACATTTATATACAAATTACAGGAATCATAGTTTTTGATCTCATTGACATAATAGAAAAAACTGAACTGGTTATTTGAATAAAAAATCATGAGTGCAATTAGTTTAATTAAAATTTTCGTATTTTTAAAAAAATACTAAAAAAAAGGGCTTTGAAAAAAAAAAAGGAAAAAAAGTCGGACCCAAGACGGGACGCGAACCACGGAACTCCGATATCACGCCCGAACAACATCCCATCTGAGCTATTACGATCGTTGGTAACGTGTCAAAATTTACCTTCTTATATTGTAGCAATTTTTATTGCCTGAAAACACGGACAAAAGGACATTTTCTAAAAATAAATCCTAGCTAGATCGATTTATTGCCTCCGAACTCTTCCTCCCTGGACACAAAATTTTATGAAAATCGTTGGAGCCGTTTCCGAGATCCCGATTATATATATATATATATATATATATATATATATATATATATATATATATATATATATATATATATATATATACAAGAATTGCTCGTTTAAAGGTATAGGATTTCGTTTACCAGGGGTATTATGAGTTGGGCAAGTCTTAAAACGGAAGAAGATGCAGTCCTTAGTACCTACCGTTACATTGCCTTCACAAATAAGGCATACTATTAATTTCTGATCAAGCGAAAATATCTTAAAATTTATTTTATTTTATAATATATTTTAATTTCAATCAACTCAGCTTCAAGTTACAGTGTTTTAGAATAACATAATCTTTTAGACAGTACTTATAAGCTAAAAAGCTAAGTTATTAAAAGCTCTAGTACCTATTAGCCGGCACATTGCAACATATTAATGACAAATAACAATAAATCACTGCAGATGTACATATAACGTTTATTAAACAAAAATGCAAAAATATGTAATTTGTAAATCAAAGAACAATTATTTTTGTGCGGACAATTTCTAAGATATTCTGAGAAATACATGCGTCAGTATTTGATTTAACTTTAAGAGCTATTTTTCATAATTTTATTTAAGGTAATTGCTAATTTTACGGCACTCCTCTAGGCAACACGCGACGCTGCCAAATCGCAAGAATTACTCATTTAGAACGAACCCGTTAGAGCAACATTTATTAAGAAATGTTAATTATGGCATCAATGATGCAAATTACTTGTACTTCTTGCATTTTATAACAAAACAGGTTTGATGTTAGTTTTGGGTGTAAACCATGGTTTGCAGAGTTTTATCAACTAAGAAGTCTTTTAGCTGCGGCGTCATAGACTTCGCGAAATTTGAATTCCAACCTCACATTTCAATTCGCATATTTTCTATCATGGAACTCCTTACTTTAAATAGACTATAGTATTAAGCCGTGATTAATCATAAACTACTTGATGTAATAAGATAATGTTAGTTTAAGGAAGTAATGCTGGTAATAAGAACAAATATGCAAGTAGATTGGATTAATAATATCTTATATACTTACTATAAATACTTTTAACCTGGTAATTCGAGAATTATATATAAATAAATAAATGAATAAATAAATAAATGGCGTGTTCCGGTCCAAAAAGTAAGGGCATTGATGTAATTCATAGTGATTTTACTGTCCCGAAATCATGCCAGTGGCCTCCCTATAAAGAATAAAATTAATCTATGTAATTTATTTTGTTCTTTAATGTTTGAAGTCGGGGTTTACGTGTTTAAAGTAGTAACAAGTATACGGTAACAACCGAAATGTCGTTTAAAAAGTTCTATTAAAAAATTTCATCCCCAATTTTTCCACACAGAGCCACACCTTCGAAATTTAATATAGTCTCATTTAAGTTGAGGTATAGTCTATTTAATAAAAAAATCAGCAAAACTAGGTAACACTTGGCGAGGATATCGCGTGATATACATCCCCTCTTTCCATAATATAAAGACAATTTTTTTAAATTATTTTTTTTGTTGATCGAGCAAGTAGATGAGTTTGTATATTTGGGTTGCGTATTTAGCAGGGATGGGAGATATGATAAGAATATAGAACGACGTGTGCATGCGGGAAATAGAGTAAATGGGGCCCTGCACTCTATTGTGAAGAGTCAAAATGTGTCGAAAAAGGTACGTATGGTAATTCACAGTGCTGTGTCGGTCCCTACTTTAACGAGCACGAGAGTAGAATGAACGCATTAGAAATGCGGTCGTTAAGGAGTATGTTAGGGCTGAATCTAAATGCCAGGGTGAGAAATTGTGTGATAAGAGAACAGTGTGGTTTGCAAGATGATGTTGTGACCAGGATTAAGAAAGGAATGCTTCGGTGGTTTGGTCATGTGGAAAGAATGAATGAGGAAAGAGTGACAAAGAAAATTTATGTTGCAGAAGTGAATGGCAGAGTCGGAAAGGGACGTCCTAGGCGAAAATTTATCGACCAAATTGGCGATTTATTAAAAACGGGCCAAATTAGGAGTAACCTTAACCGACGAGCATGTATGCGTAGGTATATGGATGTGAAGGAGGCGAGAGAGGTGTGTCAGGATCGTGCCAAATGGAAGTCTGTAGTCTCTGCCTACCGCTCTGGGTGACAGGCGTGAGTGTTTATGTTATATGTTATGTTATATGTTTTTTTATCGAATAGGGGTGAGAAGCGAGCACACAGTCCACATAATGGCAAGTGGCTACATTTACATTTAACCTCGATTAATAGCGCAAAAGACTAATACAGAATGTCTCGTTTCCAGTAAAGTGTCTCCGGTACGATATACAGCCGTCTATTTTACGCTGGTATTCACCGAGATCGTGGTCCCCGGCCGAGCCGACCCATTCCACTGCAGCGTGGCTTAAACGCGTTACAAATTAGAAATTAAAAATCATCCTCGTTTTTTTAAGTGTGCTCTAAAGAGCTAGAAAAAATATAATTTTTTAATATCGCTAGTTAGTCTATTTTATTTTGTAGAAAGCTTAATAAGACAAAATAGCAAAACACGGTTTTAAGGAAATTTAAGCAACAAGTGGTGGTTACTGTCCAAGTCTTATATATTTTAGACAACATCTGAAAAATCACAGAGTGAGATCTTGTCTCATTTTTCGCATATATGAAAGAAAAATCTTCTTAATATGACTTAAGAAGTTTAACGCAAGGAATATTTTATGTTAAATAGTAGAAACACCACTTCAGGTTCACAGAATTCATCACGGCTTCACGGCAAATGTTTAATAAAATAACAATACTATTAATTTAAAACCAATTCCATAAGGCGTCTATTATGCAATCGCAAATATTTTATTTAACTGGTAAAATATTTTACCCATGTATTTTAAAATGTTTTAGTAAATTTTTTTACCTTTTAAACCACTGAATCGTATTTTATTTATTCACATAAAATCTGCACAGGACAGACGAGTAGGAAGAGTACGTGTAAACAAATAAATTTTAATGCTTTAGCCATAGGAATAGGAGGTAGGCTTGATTGTAATGACCTTTCTTTCTTTTCTTTTATAGAATAAGGTGACAAACGAGCATACAGTCCACCTGATGGTAAGTGGTTCCTGTGACCCATAGGCATCTACATCAATCCTCACTTACGAATCAAAATGCAGATGCGTTGTCACCCGTGAGGACTTAGATGGAATGCTTCGTTTCCAGTAAAAAGGGTTTCTGGTTCTATACACTCACCATACGAAACTCAGCAGCATTAAGCTACTATTTGACGCTGGTATTCTGTGAGAGCGTGGTCCTTCCCCGGTCGAGCCGACTCATTCGTGCTACAACTATACTACTAATATAACTGCAGCATGGCTCTACCACGTAAAACAATTTAAATAATGACACGAAAACAATTCAAATAGTTTGTAGAGTTGGGCCGATTAGCTGCCGACTAATCGGTGAAGCCGATTAATCGGCCTATTTGTAGTCACCGATTAGTCGGCGATTAATCGGTCCCCGGCTAAAACGGCCGATTAATCGGCTTTTTATTTTATTAATTTGAGCAAAGTTTTTTGTGGTTTTTAGCGTGGTAACTGCGGCTACATTGATATGAGTAAAGCTTTAAATTTAAGAAATGTATAGTTTCTTTTCCATGCGTAAACTCACGTCAGATTTATATTTAGGTAAATCAAATAAATAATAAAATAAGTAGGTTCATACATAACTTTTATTGAAAAGTCAGTCAAACATGTTTTAATGTTAATTATTCTGGACATAGGAACTTCGATAAAAAAAAAGAATCTGACGTAGCAATTTAAAACTAAACAAAAACCTAAGTACTTACTATTTTAATTCTACTTTTTAACTTTTTTTTAATCGTAATGCAGAGTAGTGACACAACAAAATAAAATATTAATAATATTATTCTTAATAAACTTTTAAAAAACAAATTTTAAGTATCTCCCTTTGCATAACAAAAAAAAACTTAATTTTTGAATAAAGTTTGTTAAACTACACACATACAGATTTTTAAAAGACAAATAGAACATACTTGTTTCTGTACTTATAACCAAATTTTTATTGTTTTTGTACTAAACATTAAATCAAATTGTTATTTTTCTGTACTTAAAATTACAATAAATTGTTTTTTTCTGTAATGTTATTAAATAAAGATTCTATAATCATCTAATATTTTGTTAAAAATAAATACTCAATTTGAAAAATTTTTGAAGGCTTTTTAGAAAATATTTAATTAATTTGTTATTTTTAACCAGTAGCAAATAGTGATGCAAAAATGCCAAAATCTCAGCCTTTTCTGGTTAAAGCCGATTTTGTTTTGTTTCGTAGTTACTAGATATTCCCTGCCTCAGAAAAAAAGTCTCTCACTATACACAGAGCTGGCAGGGCAGCAAAGGAAAACTTTGGCTAAACGGGACATTTCAGTATGAATGGAGAAATGGCCGATTAATCGGCCAAAGTACTAATCGGCCCAACTCTAATAATTTGTAATTTTGTACAAATTTTGAATCAAAACACTGTGATGTCGTCCACAATAATTTATTATGGGCTTATGGCCACATAAAAATATTTAAAACAAAAAATTAAGAATTATAATTAAGAATGGTTACTTTTATTTAAGAATAAAGATGATAACAAACATGTTCTTCAGCATCATAATAGGAAGGTCACCGAGCTATGACGATTCGGATATAACACGTAGAAAAGTTGTCTATAGAAATGTAGCGGCGAAATGAACGAGAGCTTAGCTCCGTCGTAAAAGAAACATTATATTATTAAACAACGACGTAAAACATTTTATCACCACACACATAATTTATGTTTATAGATGAGCAGTTACATTAAGTGTTTACTAGGTCGGCCAAGAGTTCTAAAGCGTAAAATATCTACTTTTATGATTTTTTTAAAGTTGTTTCTTATAATTACGTCCATCATGGCTAACCACATTCGAAAATATTTATAGACATTTAAATCGTGCACTATATTTAAATTTATAAGTTAGTTCTGTTGGATGACTAAATTAAAAGCTACTCATCTGGTAGTAAAATTTTGTTAGGTATCAAGTATGTACCTATATGTACGAGTGTATTATGTATTCTCTTATTAATAAAATAAAGTTTTTACATAAACAGCTTTACTAAGTCGACTGAAAGGTCATAAAAACTCAGAAGTTCACTGTTGGTCTAAACGCGACAGCTGGCAAGAAGCCTTATCACCAAGCGTGCCAATTGGTTTTGAATGCATTGGTGACATCTACTTTCGCTAGTAGTATGTAGTAGTTATTGTTTTGCGAACTGTGAAATATGGTTTCGGAATTTTTGATAGATGGGTTATTTTTGCATTCTTGTTTAGTAAACTATACATCTGGATTCAGGAGTGTATCATTACTATTTGTCATTTTCTGTTGTAATGCACCGGGGTTAATAGATACTATTGCTTTTTATAACTTCCTTATTTGATCAAATTAATTTACTACTGTACTGCCCATAATATTATCTTACAGTTTACTAAGGTAATTGTTTTTTTGGTTTACAAATTATTTCTCCATTTTTGTTTAGTATACGTCACATCTGGAGTGTTTTATTATTATTTGTCATTACTATGTCGCAATGCGCTTGCTAATAGGTACTAGCGCTCTTCAATGACTTTCATTTACTACTGCACTGCCGATAACAGTCAGTCAATAGATCCTCGTGCGTTAATTAGCAGGGAGCGCTGTACTGATGAAATGAGTGCGTGTACAAAAATATTCGTGTACAAAGATGTTACAATTTCTAGTAGACGTCTTGCAAAGTTACCTTTTTATACGAAAGTTAACGGGTAAGATGAAAGAAAGGTAAAGGGGAAAGGTTTTATACGAACTATTTTTCATGTGTATCTTCTAATATAAAAAGCAAACACTCGTGTTGTTGTTAATACGTTATATACGTTATTTACATCACATTTTTTACTTGTAGTATTGCAATAACGATAATATCCTATATTATAAGTTATAACAAAGACAGAAAACATTACTAAAAGATAATAATGAACTTAATTTATCGCTAATTGATAAAGAATTTGTTTATATGGAATACAGGTGACAAACGAACACACAGTCCATATGATGATAAGTGGGTGCTGTGGCCCATAGACATCTACATTTATCTACAATTAAGAATCAAAATGCAGATGCGTTGTCATCTCTGAGGACTTAGACCGAATCCCTCGTTTCCCGTAAAATCCATCTCCAGTTCTCTACACTCACCATACAAAACACAGCAGTGTTAAGCTACTATTTTATGGTGGTATTCTGTGAGAGCGTGGTCCTACCCCGATCGTACCTATCCATTCGTGCCAAAACCATAATATAGCAGCAGCATAGTTGTACTACATAAGAATATGGTACCTTTAATTTAATCGAGAGTATTTGAATAATTCAATAGAAAGTGTAGGAAGTGCACGGTATAAACACAAATTTATAAATTAACCGCCTACATAGGTCGGTGATTAGCATCACTATAGATTCCGTGTGAGCATCTGGAAAATAACTTCTTGTATAAGTTAAAGCGATTTATGTAGTCAAGATAGCATAAATGCACAGTTCTCTGTTCAGCGACTGACTACTAATGCCTGATAATAACGCAGTAATAACAATTAAATAAATGCGGTTGGCAACCCGCTTGCAGAGCGTAGAAACGATGGCATAGCAGGTATGTACAAGGTAGGACAATGTTTGAGTAGTAATGATGACGAGCAGTATTGGATGATAACTAATGAGATTTCATTTATAATTTTAAACCATGTTGTGCTGCTTTATTTTACCTTGTTCGTATTTGTGATGCATGTTACGCCAAAGGATTTGGCATATCAAGATAAGATTAAAACTGTAGTACTTTACACGTCAACGTGTAATGTATTGATAGAATTTCACCTTGACACTTGATTACGCAAATTCAATAAAATCAGTAAAGAAAAAGCTTAAAGCAAACACGGACCGCCGACGTACCGGAGGGGAGTAAATAGCCGTACGCAGGCGTTCCCCTGTGTCGAAGTATAAGTCCACGCGGTCCTGTACAATAAAACTAGTTGCAACTGCACTGCTCACTAGTTTAAATTCAGTTGCGCGACTGAAAAGTCCTACAAAAATGCCGAATTGTTGTGTGGTTTTGCTGCAAAAAGAGATTACATTATAAATATTCCCGAAAAAGCTAGACCGATTTAGATGCGGTTTTCTCTAAAGAGTTTGTAATTCAGCTTCGATAGTTATTAAATAGATGTTATGTTGTTAACTCGGTTATGGTCACGAAAAAACTAATTATGGATATAAAAATACTCATTATCATTTATTAACATTATATACATACTTTATAACTTATAAAAACATTTTTCGCTCGCTGTATCAAATTTGTCCCCGAACCGGCTTGTCCAATTTAAATGCGGTTACAATACTATAAGCAATAAGAGTTTTCTTTGATTTAGATCAGATACTAATTGGCCAACTAAAGATTGTGCTCTACTAAGTCATAAGCTTTTCTTTTGGCGAATGTTTTTGGTCCCATATGTACGACCGCCTTAACGACTGTAGTGTCTTGCAATGTATGCACTGTAAAATAGAAAGGGTATGTTTCAACTCATATAAGGTTGTGCTCATATAGGCTTGTGGAATCATTACCCTTTTTATTTTGCCAGCACCTTTTGTTCTCTGAAAAAATGTCTATCAAACCATTTTCATCATGGTAACTTCTACCGATAAAGCGATCATAAAATTGTATCAGAACTTTTTTGTACAGCTCTCCGTCTTCCAACTGGTCTCTTAACCCTTCCTATTGAAAATCCCGAACTCTCCATCTTTCAACTGGTCTCTTAACCCTTCCTATTAAAAATCCCGAACTACTCCCATGCTACCATTGACTAATCATTCGCTGACCCTGATGTTTATTCTTAACATCACTCGTGTACATGGGTATTTCAACAAAAGACATAAAGACAGATTCCGATAAAATTCGGGCAATTCAAGAGTTTCCAGCACCCAAAAAGATTAAGCAATTGAGGGTCTTTTTAGGTTTTTGCAATTTTTATAGAAGGTTCGTTCCAAATTATAGCGCGAACATAATAAATACTGCTCTGTGAATTACTAAAACAGGGACGTAAGTTCCAATGGAGCGAAAAAGAACAGAAGGCATTTGATTTTATAAAACAATAATTTATTAATTCCTCCTGATTTTAGTAAACCATATTATTTGCAAACAGGCTGTTGCGGTGTGGGTATGACGGTAGTACTATATCAGATAGATGATAATAATGAAATGAGAATATTAGCCTATCAAAGTAAAGCATTAAAAGATTCTGAATTAAAATGGTCTGTCACTGAACAAGAGTTTTATGCTGTAAGAGGTTGTCTAAAGAAATTCGAGACGTATTTAAGGGGCAGTACTCCTACACATAATTAGTACATAAAGTTAGGTGTGCACCCAACCCAACTTTACGTAAGATACCAGCAAAGTTTAAGAACCTTAACAGTTGTGAAACACCTTTGATGTCAGGCAATTCCGCGGCCCGCGTAAGTATTTACGCGGCCGGCGTGTTTTCTAGGGATGGTCACGAAAATGGAAATAAAATAATTTTGTATATATTAATACTCATTTATCATTTATAAATTATAAAAACATTTATTAAACAAGATAATTTTTACTACTACAAGAAAAACACATTTACAAATGTTGCACTGCCAAATATTTTCGTGACACTTTCCTTTTATAGATGTTTTCAGTTTTCAAAGATTAAAATTTAATTATGTATTATATTCACATTCGGATAAACAATTTTATCAAATAGAACGAGGGAAACCTAAGCATGACAATGGCAAAAAAGCAAAATTGAAATTTTTGAAATAATCCACAAAGGATGTAAAAGTTGTAATTGCCAAATTGTTAAATAAAAGTTTCGAAAAACCACCGGCTAAAAGAAAATAAGTCACATGAGAAATCAACCCTTTTTAATTATATCTTTCGAGTTCTGTTATAATAAACAACTCGACTTTCCTTAGTCCCTTCTACCTTTCTGTACCTTTTTGATTTTCGTTGCGATAGACACAAAAATAAAATCATATATAGGTAGGTAATATAATTACAAACCTTAGTAAGTCCGTCAGGGGCTGCCATTGCCATATCCCCAATTTCAATATGGAAAAGATAAGAGATGCAGTAATTCAATATCAATTAAAAACTACATTTATTAATGTACCAACAGAGTTTAGAGAGAGAAAGACATTAGTCACAAACTTATATAAATGCATAATTTTAGCTCATTTCAAGGCAGGGAAGTGGGTTGTTTGCATGCTATTAAGATATAAATAACCCTTTTACAAGTTTTTTGTTCGTCGTGAGCAAGTTTTTTTTAGTAGGTACTTATTTAACTAATTCATTATCAAAAAATCTTAGCTCTTCAGATGAGCCTCAGCAGAACCACGGTCGAAAGAGTGATCAATGAAGACCTAGGACTACGAGCTTATCATAAGAAGACCCGACATTTTTTGAAAGGCTGGATAGATCCCGCGCTTTATTACAGCGGTACGCGGGGAAAAAACACCGTGAAATTTTGTTTTCGAATGAAAACATTTTTTATGCTTATGTATATATATATACGTATGTATATGTGTATCATATTTTTTAATGTATTAGTTATTTATATGTTATTTTATTGCATGTATTGATATTATATTAGGTATATTTATATTGCACCACCTACCTAGTATTCAATGTTTTATTCCTTTACACCTTTAGTTGCCTGGAAGAGATCGATATGTAGCGATAAGGCCGCCAAATTGTACATGTAATCTGCTCTCTGTTATGTTCTTTGTAAATTTGTTTGTGGTGTACAATAAAGTATATTCATTCATTCATTTTTAACATCGAAGAAAGTTATGATAAACAAAATGATAAGGTGTATGCCCACAGCAGTGAAGAAGCCAACACGCGTATTCCGAGGCTTCAACGAGCACATTGTCCTCCGTCACTCATGGTTTGGCTTGGCGTCTCATATACAGGCTTAACTGAGGTGTTTTTCTTGTGAAAAAGGTGTAAAAACCAATGCCGATGTGTACCAAAATACCGTCCTAACAAACATAGTGAAACCTCTTTCTCAAACAATGTTCAAAAACAGACATTGGATATTCCGACAGGACTCTGCACCAGCTCATAGGGCACGAAGCACGCAAAACTGGTTGATCGCCCATGGAATTGACTTTATCGGACATGAAGACTGGCCCTCTTCCAGTCCAGATTTAAGCCCATTGGATTATAAGATATGGCAACATTTGAAGGAAAAAGTCTGCGCTAAACCTCATTAGAATTTTGAATCTCTCCAAGCGTCTTTGGCTAAAGCAGTGGCAAAAATAGATATGAGGATAGTGCGTGCTGCGATTGATGATTGGCCGGGTGGATTAAGGGCATGTATTCAAAATAGGGGAGGGCAATGTAAACAAAATTGTATTCTAAATCAAATTAGGTACCTTTAATTTCATATATTATAATTTCTATATAATTATCAAAAAGTGTATCATTAATTTTAAAAGTTTTTGACAAAACTTATGACCTGACTAAGTATTTATCGCAGCGCCCTCTGCTGAGATAACACATATCTAAGAACCATCGCAGATGAATCACAAGCCCTTTACAAAAAAGACATATATATATAAATTGATCACCACTTAGGAGATAAATGGGAACTTGCACACACACAACCTCTCACTCAAAACATAAAATACACTATTTCCCGTTTCATCATGCGTAAAAAAGAAAACAGCACTTTGATTGTAGCAACTCCTGCTATACCTCACTATTAATCAGACTTTTAAAGGAAACTTGCGCTGGGCTGCAATAATTACTTAAATAGTATATATAAAAGTATTGAGGAGTTGGCGGCTCGGTGGTAGCTGAGCCTTTGATTGCGGCATTGCAAAGCCGCTAATTCATGGAGCTAAAGAAGAACGAAAGAAGGAGAAAAACCTACTGTAACATTTTATTTAAAAAAGCGGTATCTTATCATCTGGAATACAGGCAAAATGAAATAAAGGAAACTAATTTTTCAGACTTTATCATGTCTAAAACTTTTAATTCCTGATGTTTCCTGTGTTTTACAGCACCCACAGTCTCAGGGGGATCGAGGTGTTTGATGTCCTGTCATAATTAGCCTGGCTAACTTTGGTATTTGAATGTAAATTTTTGGTCTCAACTATGCAGAACATGCTTACAGTATCTTGAAGTCTTGCAGTGGTATGCTTTGGTTTGGATTTAATTTTATTTTTTATAGGATCCCATGCAGATGGTAGCCCCAACTATCTTCTCTATTGAAATTAGGATGTTTATTAATATCAATAGTCTCATGAATCATCCTTGGTAGGAATCAGTGTCCTTTTATGAGGTTTTGTAGTCAATTAAATCTAATGTAATGGTGCAGCATATTGTCAAAGGCACTGGTTGTACAATCTTGTTTTCAACTTTTAGGTATACTTGACGAGATGTGTCGTAATCTCTCAAATGCTACCTAGCCAAAATGAATTTGTTGATTGACCTCTTGGTCAAAGTAGGACCTAACTAGTTGGACTATATGTCACAGGTAAATACACTTGTCAAAGCTTCAAGCATGGACATTGCATATGATTGTTATTTTGTCCATGTTCATTTGAATACCAAACTGTTGTAAGACACCATTTAGGTCATTAATCATAGTGCTCAGGTCCTATATCATTGGCAAATCGAAGTCAAGTAATGTATTCACCATTGCTGTTAATACCATATTATTTTCACTCCAGTAACATGAAAACCTCTTCCAATGCAGTGGCAAAGACTTTCGGGGATACACCCTTTCTTAAATATATCCATCCACAGTTGGATAGATTTCATACTCTAGTTCTGTACTTGGAAAGCCATAATAGTTTTACTGTATGAACACTGCAGCACTTTGATATACTATCAATATCTTGCTACTTGGAAATACAAGTGCTGCACAGAGACTGTACAGAGATGAGTCCCAACAAATATGAATGTGAAAACCTTCGGCGACTTCGAGAAACGGAAAACTTAACCTTAGAGAACCACGAGTCAGTGCAACGCAGCACCGTTTCTGTAGACAAAGCCATACTCCAAGCAAGTTCAACGAGGATTCCACTAGCAGAATTCGAAAGGTGGCCAGAGACCAGGGTCTTTCCATATGGAAAGTATGTCAGTTTGTTGTCAATGCAGATGAAAGGCATCCTTATTGTACTCTTCGTCTTATGTATTATTTGTTTATGTATTTATCATTAATATAATATATCTCACTCCATAATTTTAACTTATACAACTATTTTTTATATCATGATCTTTGTTATTGTGTTATACTCTATTTGTTTCAAAAATTCTAAAATTATACTCCTGACAAATCAACAACCAAACAATAATCACAAAATGGTAGGAACTATGATCAAGACATTTTCATATTATTGTTTGCATGTAAATAAATTTATTTTAGATTGATATTATGCATATATAATGATATTATTACATTTCATTAAATGTATTATTCCTCCAACAAATTTAATGTAAAGAAATCACAAATTTGGCGTAACATAATTTATGGTTTGGGATGGTTTGGTATTGTAATATAATGAGACATATCTTAACATGATATTAGTTAAGGGTACAAAAATCTATCAACTTTTCTGCTAATATTGTTGAATTTGTTTTTATTTTATTTATTTGAGTTAATTGTAAGTTTTAATGAGTACTAGCATAATATGCATTTAATTTTATTTCATCTAAAGCATTGACAATCTTTTTATTCATCATCATCATCATCATTACAGGCCTTCACAAGTCCACTGCTGAACATAGGCCTCACCCAAGTAACGCCACAAAGCACGGTCCTGAGCCACCTGCATTCATCGACTTACTGCATGTCTTACCAGGTCGTTACTCCATCTAGTGGAGGGTCATCCTACACTACTTCATTATTGTAATTACACTACTATCTTTTTATTAATCTATATTAATATGTAAAAAAGTTGGTTGTCAAAATAAAGTTAGGGAGTATGTCAATACTCATTGCAAGTATTATTTATTGCACTTTTCTAAATGTATTAAGGATTCTTTAGCCATCATATTATATACTTCATATTTACCACAACATAAATAGTTATTAGAATATATTATTTCATTTTATATTATCCTTCTTTTCTATTTCGGTTTTAGCACTACCTCTTACATATCTATATTTGTATAGTCCAATAGATGACCAGGTACGTATGGCTTTTGGCATAAAGTCTACCATATGTACTACTTTGTGCATTAAGCTATAAATTAAAAAAAAAATGAGTAAAAGCCTTAGTTAATTACCTGTAGACTATAGATTTATAAAGTACACACACATCTAAGTATAAAAGAAACTATATGGGCCAGGTTTTACAATCAATAACAGCGGGCTTTCTTAGGAAATTCAATCAGTATCCTAGCTAAACATGATGAAGTGAAGGAATTATGATAATCTTAAAGTAAATAAAGTCAATATTATTGATATAAACATTCAAGTAAAATATAGATGTATTATAAATATTTCTAGTGAATGGAAAGTTATGTAGAGTTGAAAACTCAAATGCAAGTGTTGAATGAACACATAAAATGTAAAGCATTTTTTTAAATAAAGCGGAAAGATGGAAATAATTAGATAAATCTATTTAATAACTCACCTCTTCAAAATCTTGATCTCAGAAGCAGGAATCTTGACATTTAGTCTGAAGGCTTGGATACATTTTTCAAATATATTCGGAAATTAAGTATAGGCTACACTTTTTAATACATAAGCTACTTATCATTAGGTACATTTCGCTTTTGTATAAGTAATTAAAAAAAAAAACAGGAAGGTTTATTATGTTACATTTGTCTTCTGCAATATGTACATAGTTTAAATATCATAAAATCTATCTTGACAAAACTGTGTAACTACAAAGGAAGTGACAGAAGATTACGTAATAAAAACAATTACGATGATATATACATCTAGCAAACAACTGGTTATTTACTTTTAAAATAAAAAAGCACGAAAATAAACGGGAAATCTTTTTGTTTTATAAGTAATTTTTGTACCTACATAGCGAAAAAATCACATTTCACTAAGTATATAAGTCTAGCACAGTAATTCACTCAAACACAGAATTTTTATTATGGGGTTCAAAGTAATTTAATATAAATTCATGTCTCTATAATCTTTATAGAAATTCAAAGTTGACAAGTACAATTCGTCTTTCACTGCATTTTGTAGACCTATGCGCCATATTTTCCATAGATAAATAAATATAGCAATATTCAGTGTTACAAACTCCAACGAATATTTACCCCTAAATGTAAAGTCAAAACCATTTAAAATCACCTTAATTATATGGAAATCCCCAAAAAATAAGTACAGCTGTACTATTTGCAACTGTATATTTTGTGTTTTTTCAAATATTTTTTCTGATGGTTTCGACTTTTTAAAATCATACATGTGGGTATTATATAAATATACATCTCAATTCAAAGAATACATGATGCGCTATTTCGTTACTATGTGAATCAGATCATCATCACATTTACTTGGTAGTTTTAATATATATATATATAGTATTTAATGTATTAATATCAACAGATAACGAGAAATTGCAACCGTTATTTTAGTTCAAACCATATAACACGAATTTTGTAACATTTTAAAAAGGCTTCAGCTAGCTGTGACGCGATATTGGTTAACTTCAAAATAAAATCAGCAAAAGAATAGAATATAAATGTCCCTAAAAATACCTCTAAAAATATAAAACCCTTAAATATCTTATACTACTTATTCACCCCCGAAATTTTGGGGGAAACCCTAAGTTGGGAACCCTGACAATATATGTGCGAAGGTACTCTGGTGCTGCCATGTTGTACTGTGCAAAGAGTATATAATCACCAAGTTTTAGTGTTGTGCTGAATTAAGTACCTAAAATTAAAAATTATTTAATCTATTTTTGTACACTACATTATTACGTTGTGATTATATACTCTTCGCTTAGAGTAAGTACATACGCACGTATGTATAGAGAGAACCTACAATTCTAAAAATTAAATCAATATACTTGTCTCGCTTTCCCAAATTTAATTTTCATGAGGCACAAAGACAAATCTATAGAAAGATGTTGAGTGTAATTCATGCGTGAAAATAGAAATGTCAAGTGGTTATCTTCGGTCTCTTTATGCGATGAGAGTACACTTGTATTTTCTGATTTACTAGAAAAATTACATCGTTATTGTAGTATTATTATAATAAAAATTACATCGCTATAAAATTACAATAAAAATTACATCGCTATTGTAGTATTATTACGATGATCAAAAAATAAGAGAGGATGTGCTACAATAATCTAAATAAAATATGCTTTTCAGCAATATCTTTTGATTCTATACATAAATAAAATAGTACATATAATTTGTTTTAACGTATGTGATTCTGCAAGTGAAAAAAGGGAAACCCCTAGTGTCAGATTTCTAAACTTGCAATACTGAAATATGACGTCACATAATGCCAGCCCATGGAGGCTAGAGAACAGGAGAACGATCGCCGTAGAAAATAGTGTCCTAGAAGTATGGACACCATAAGTGAGGCGCTGCGATCACTAAGTTCGCTCCATAAAAGTCATTTTTGCGTCATCCACGCACAATACAATATTTCACCATTTTTAATGTTTCTATTTGTCTAAAATTTAAAAATTACGGAGTACGATTATTTTCTCACCAATGCCGCGAAGAAAATTTGTACATTACTCAACTAACTTCATCTACTTTTATTCATAAACAGCGTGAGCGAAGTGATTCGCAGATACCACTTTTTTTTTAATTTATTTTATATAAAAATTACAAAATTTAGTTTTTAAATATTCGTATTCCCACAAAACTGCTTACACAGTTTGTCTGCAGGAACATTTGAGTCTCATTTACATGATATGTAATATTAATGCTAAGCACTGAGACTTGTCAATAAATATTTCTTTAATTTATTTTTAGGTGATGATAGAAGCATGATAGATTTCGTAATTGTGGATGAAAGAATGAGGATCGCAGTCGTAGATACAAGGGTTTACCGGGGGTCCAACGTAGGGATGGATCATTACTTGGTCTTATGTAGAATTAATGGTCTTTTCAAGCGTTGGCGGCATCGGATCTGTGTCTACCACTGCGTTACAGCGTATAAGAATAGAGAAGTTACAAGATGAAGATGTGATAGAGAAGTATAAATGTAGACTGAGAGAAAATATTAGATGTTTGAATGAGTTGTGTATGAATGAGTTAGACTTGAATACTGTGTGGGATAATATTAAGAAAGGTTTGGTGGATACCGCCACCGAAGTATGTGGTGTAAGTAAGAGAACAAATGAAAGGAAAAGTAATACGTTATGGTGGGATGATGAGGTGCGGGTGGAAGTTAAATCAAAGAAGAAAGCATGGTTAGATTTACTAGCAACCAAAGCCGGAAATTCTTCTGGTATGAATGATGAGATTGAAAGAAAAAAGGCAGAATTTAGACGTCTAAATAAGAGAGTAAAAGAAGTTGTTGAAAGGAAAAAGAAAGAAAGAACGGATAAGAATGATAGAAGGATATCTGATAATTTCCAGGCTAACATAAAAATATTCTGGAAACTCGTAAGAACTGCCAGGGGAAATACAAAACAGCCTACTATCAGCTATAAGAGACGAGAATGGATGTATTCTGAAAAATAAAGTTTCGAATTTAAACAGATGGAAGGGATACTTTGAAAGCGTGTTTATGAGTGAAGAGTCGTCTGAATTAAATGAACTAGAAATTACGAAAGAAGTGGAAAGGGGTATGGAGATAAGTGTAGATGAAATAATGAAAGCAATGAAAAGCATGAAAGCAGGTAAGGCAGCTGGATATGATAGAGTATCACTCGAGATGTTAAGGGCTGGAGAGGGAGTGGTGGCAGGCCTACTGTACACCTTGTTTAATTTATGTTGGGAATTAAAACGGGTACCGGATGACTGGTGTAAAGCAGTTATAGTACCAATATATAAGGGAAAAGGGTCACAGCAGGACTGCAAAAACTACCGCGGTATCAGCTTGCTTAGTATTGTGGGTAAGCTGTATGCTAAGGCGTTAATTGAAAGAGTTATGAAAGAAACTGATGGAAAAATTTGGGATGTGCAAGCGGGTTTTAGAAAGGGAATGGGGTGCACAGATCAAGTCTTTTCCATGCGCATGATTGCGGAGAAGTTTTTGGCCAAAAACCAGAAAGTTTTTTGTGCGTTCATGGACTTGGAAAGGGCTTATGACAGAGTGGACAGGAATGTGTTATGGCAAACACTGAACTCATTTGGGTTGAGCGCTGGTTTGATACGGGCATTAAGGTCTCTTTATAGGGACTCTAGTGCTTGTGTTAGGATCAATGGGGTCTACTCGGACTGGTTTGGCATCCAAAAAGGTGTCAGACAGGGCTGTGTAGCTTCCCCTTGGCTGTTCAACCTATTTATGGACCGGTGTTTGCAAACTTTGAAAGATGAAGAATGTGGGTTAAGAATGGGCGAGTTAACCGTCAAATGCCTTTTGTATGCCGATGATCAAGTCATATTTGCGTCATCGGCGGCTGAGTTGCAAATGATGGTTACATCAATGAACTGGGAATTAAAAGAAAGGGGAATGAAAGTCAACGCAAGTAAGACGAAAGTGATGGTTTTTGAAAGAGAAGAAAGCAAAACGGTATGTGAAATAAGAATAGAAGGAGAGTTAATTGAGCAAGTGGATGAGTTTGTGTATTTGGGATGTGTATTTAGCAGGGATGGTAGATATGATAGGGAAATAGAACGACGAGTAAATGCAGGGAATAGAGTGAATGGGGCACTACACTCTATTATGAAGAACCAGAATGTGTCAAAACAGGCACGTATGGTAATTCATAATGCTGTGTTAGTACCTACTTTAATGTATGGTAGTGAAAGCTGGGTGTGGCAGAAGAAGCACGAAAGTAAAATAAATGCTGTAGAAATGCGGTCTTTAAGGAATATGCTAGGGTTGAATCTGAATGACAGGGTGAGAAATTGCGTGATAAGAGATAAATGTGGTATACAAGATGATATTGTGACCAGGATTAAGAAAGGAATGCTTCGGTGGTTTGGTCACGTAGAAAGAATGAATGAGGAAAGAGTGACAAAGCAAATTTAAATGGCAGATGTGAACGGCCGAGTCGGGAAGGGCGCCCTAGAAAAAAGTTTATCGACCAAATTGGCGATATTTTGAAAATGGACCACGTTAGAAGTACCCTTAACCGACGAGCATGTATGCGTAGATATATGGATGTAAAGGAGGCGAAGGAGGTATGTCAGGATCGTGCCAAATGGATGTCCGTAGTCTCTGCCTACCCCTCTGGGTGACAGGCGTGAGTGGTTATGTTCAGGCAAACTGTTGAAAAAGTACGGTAGTCGTTTCTTTAAAGTTCTATCCCCGAAGTAGTTACTTACTTTTGGTACAACAAATTTGCCTGCAGATATCGACCGTGTACCCTGACCATGCTTAAACAGTATTAAAGTACAGTCTCGACAGTTGTAATTGTTTATGGCAAGTAAATATTTATGTTTTAACCTAACTGGGAGTATTTTGTAGATTTTAAATAGTTTTGTGTAATCGCCTCTACAAATAGCTTTAGTTTTTTTTATTAACGAGCAACTTTAAAAATCTAATTTGTAATGCTTCAAGCTTATCAATGTAGGTTTTAAATGTAAGACCATAACTGTCAAGAGCGTATCCCAAAATCGAATCTACCAATGAAAAATATAAGCATTTTAATGTAGCAGAAGGAACTTTAAAGCTTAAGTGATAAAATTTGCTTAGGAGTAGTCTTAACTTATTACATGCATAATCTACATGGCTGGACCACGAGAAGTTAGTATCAACTTTAACACCGAGGTAGGTTACACAATCGACTTTTTCAATAGGCTCACATCGACAATTATTTAGACCATTATGGAGGCACTCAAAGTTATGAGTATACATTTGAAGAGACGAGTCAGTAGGACGTAGATAAGGCGACTGAATGATAAGATACTTGGTTTACTCTGAGTTTTAGACGATACCATTATCATGGGACCATTTAACTACTGAGTCTGTGTCTTGCTGTAATAGGTGACATGTCTCCATGAGATTAGTACCAGCACGTAATGTACATAGGTCATCTGCGAACATGAATGCAGAGCTATGCTGAAGTACGTCACATAAGCTGTTAACATGCAGTAAGTAGCAAATAGGACCACATCCCGAGCCTTGTGGCACCGCGCACCTCACCTCAGTCGCCTCACTAAACGTGTCACCAACCTTTACACGGAAAATGCGTGATGCAAGATAGTCACGGAACCACTGGTTTAACGGTTGTCCCACGCCACATTCGTCCATTCCATTTAAGAATGTTTCTGTTTATAAGGTATCAAATGCTTTTTTGAAATCATAAAAAATAGCAACGACAAATTTTTTATCTCCTAAATATAAGTTAATTTCGTCAGTAAATTTTAATAATAATGTATTCGTACTTTTTCCCCTTTGAAAACCGTGTTGACGTTCATTTAATATGTTATTTTTTTGTAAATAAAATCCAAGTTGATTTGTTATACATTTCTCAATAATTTTATCAATACTAGATAATATAGCAATTGGTCTATAGTTTGAAAAAGATTTACGATCACCCTTTTTATGGACTGGACGTATTATAACTTCTTTTAATTTATTCGGATATCTATGGTGCTTTACCGACAAGTTAATTATATTAGCTATGACAGGACTTATTTTGTCAACAACTAACTTTAAGTCTGACATCCGTACGAGATCTGTTTCCGGCGATTTATTTTTATCTAATTGATTAATAACACGTTTGACTTCTCCACTACTGACCGGTTGCCATCTCGTACATACGTCGGGTCTATCCACGTAATTGTCCCTCACTAACCATTTTTCCGTACATGTGTGCCTTATGAGGTCGACTTCACTTAAAAAGTTATCAGCAAACTTATCACAAATTTCTTTTACACTACCTTGGTTTCCCATATTAGAAAGTATTAAGTCGTCTAGTGATTTTCTTTCATTACCCAGTAAACTATTTACCTTATCCCATATTTTCTTTATATTTTTATTACAGTCCAGTATACTTTGTTTATCATATTTCATTTTACATTTAAAAATAGCCTTACTACATTTATTCCTATATTTAGTATAATTTAATCTCTTTATCATATTTTTGGTTCATTGCACCATATAACAAATAACCTATCTCTTTTTAAAATGTTCCCTTTTAAATTTTCACTTATCCATCCTTTATTTCTAACACTTTTATTTACCCCAACCGTTTGCGATTTGTAACAATCATTATATATATTAGTAAAAATACTAGAAAAAGCCTCGTACAACTCAACTGGGCACTCAATATTCAACAAATGATCAAAATCTGTTAATAGTAATTTTTCTTTAACTAAACGATTATTTAGAACGCATCTATTGACAGGTCGCGCTAGGCGTAAGACTATCGGAGTGGGTGATATGACTCACGGAAGGAGCGCGTTTCCATTGTATCGCTGCCGATACATAGTAATAGTCAGATATCTTATGTTGTATTACAGCTGATTCAACTAATGACAAAGGTGCCCTTATGCAAATATGGTCCAAACATGATTCTGCGATGTTACCCATGACTATTTCTCTTCGTGTTACATCGCATATGCACCTGGCAAAACCATATTCCGCCATTATATTTTCATACAATTTGACATTGTTATCTTGATATTTTAAAAGATCGATATTTATGTCACCACAGAATATTGCTTTTGAGTGCTTAGGTAATTTGCTAAATAAATTTCTTAATTCAACAAAAAAATCACGAATTCTGTCTTGGTTGCGGAAACGAGGCGGCCTATAAATAGAAATTAAATAAATGTGCTCCCCATTAATGTTGAGTGTAATAGAAACGCACTCCGCCGAGCGCATACTACACTACTCGCGAGCTCAGCCGTTTTGCTTACATGCGCAGTGAGCTTCGCCCAGGAATACACAAGTACACCTCCGCCGTTACGTCCTTGTCGGGTATAAATATTTACTTTGAAACTTACTTAGTACTTACCAACGGCAACGCGACTGATGGCTGAAGAATGAACTACCTCACCGGCACGGAAACTTGGCCACTCGTGAATTTGCTGATTATTTGCACTGAAACGTTTTTTTAACAGTAAATTAGGGGTAGATGCATTCAATAAGTGTCTCTAATGGTTTTAGAACATAGAAATTTAATGTTTACTTCACCGAAATTTTTCTTTTCAAGATAACATGTTTTCACTAAAATTAACATCTTTCCATTGTCACTTTAAAAACACTACAAAGTTAAAAATTAAGTCTGTTTCTTTATTGTCTATCAGTTTTAATATCGGGTGTTTCCTCCTCTAGCCCTGATAACCGCTTGCATTCGATCTGGCATGCTTTGAATGATGTTTCTGACATCAACTTGCGGTATGCTGTCCCAAGCGGCCAGCGCTGCATTTCGGAGCTCATTTAGAGTTTGTGGCGGTTTGGAGCTGGACTTTATCTTTCTTTTGAGCATACCCCATACATGCTCAATTGGATTTAAGTCCGGGCTACGAGCTGGCCACTGTAATTTTTGTATTCCAACCTCTTCCAGATATTCCTCTACACAATGTGCGACGTGCGGGTGTGCATTATTGTGCATGAGGAGGAATTGGTCGTATCCAATGAATCCCGAATAAGGCATTACGTGCTCCTGAAGAACTTCCTCGATGTATCGAGTAGCTGTAAGCCGATTATCGACGATGACCAACTCTGTACGTGCGTCGGAACTTACACCTCCCCATACCATTATTGAGCCTCCATGGAAACTCACAGTTTGAGTGGTGGTAATGGGAAGAAACCTCTCTCCTCTTTTTCTCCACACTCGTTCTCGACCGTCTGAAGCGTAAAGCTATTCGACACTCATCTGTGAACAACACTCTAGCCCATTGCTCGTGGGTCCAATTGACATGTTCTCTTGCGAACTGAAGTCGGGCTACTCGGTGCTGTCTGAGAAGTTCTGGACCTCGTGCTGGTCTACGAGCTTTTAAATTCACTTCCTCCATTCGTCTTCTCACCGTACGCTCACTAACATTAACGCCTCTTGCGATTTGGAGCCGCTGGCGTATCTCAACAGCGGTCAGGTAGCGGTTTCTCAAAATCTCCATAACAATAAAACGATCGTCCCGGGCCGATGTGCACCTTACGCCCCCACTGCCTGGCCTGCGGGTGTAGCGGCCTGTCTCCTGGTATCGTTTCAGTGAATACTGCATTGAGGACCGTGGTACGTTAAGCACAATAGCAACTTCACGCTGTGTCAGCCCTTGGTCAATTAATGCTACTGCTTGTGCAACTTGTGCTGGTGTTAATGGCATTTTTATTGGCTTTAAAGCACCTTTAGTTATTTAATTAAGACACAAGATCACAATAATTGAATAACCTTACAGTAAACTTTTCACAACACACAAATTTAAAATGTGAACTTAGTCGCTCAAATGACCCGATTCAACTAAAAATTAGAGAATTCGTCATGGTGCACTTAAACATAATGAATTACCCTCTTGAACTTGAGGGTAAACATTTTTTGACATACTTGCATAACAAACATTCATCAGAAACACTTAAAGCTTTTGCTATCGCGAGATAACCGCTTGGCCAAGTTTCCGTGCCGGTGAGTATAAATTCTACAAATTTTCAGGGACTGGTGGGCTATACTTTAGCACGCAGCGATCGTTCTCCTTCTCTCTTACCTCCATGCTTTCTATGATCATTGGTCGCTTTAAGGTTTACAGTCATTGTTTATAAGCACGGAGTAACTAAATCGGTGAGACGCCATGTTGAAAGACGATAAAAATAATTGATGTTCTTTACCGCAACAGGATCATTGATTTATATATTACACTAGATTAGTAATTACCGCGCCAAAGCGTTGCCACTGCTAACGTCAGTTCAGTGTTCAACGTGACGCCGACAGAGTTGAGCTGAACGATCCGCGACAAAAAATGAGTAAATGCGTAGGGAATAAATGCGATTTATGGTCACAAAAACATTATAAATCAAACGGAATCACTTTCCACACATAAGTTTTAGTTTATGTTTTCATGTAAACGTAAAAGCCTCAAATAATTAAATAAAACAATCGAATATTGCGATTTAGGCTAAATGTTGCCACTTTTCCGCCTTTGTGATTATCCCACATTAACGGGGGACTATATAATTAAAGTAAGTTAATTTGTTACCTCTGATTTTAAATATTTTGGATATTTACGTTTGAACTTTCACATAAAATAATTAATTATTCTTATTTTAGTTTATTCATGAATGATCTATTAAATATATTTTATTAACTATTTTATATTAGTAATTTTATTTTGATTATTTTATTTTTAAATAAATTTTATATTTTATATGAATTATATTTTATTGCCTTGTAGCAGCCAGACTAATCAGCCCTAAACAGGAATAAATAATATATACTCTGCTGCTACCATAACGCGGAAGGCGAAGATAAAAAACATTTATTTCCTAAATATCCCTGGCTACTGAGATACTGCGGACTGCATACAGATAATTTGACGTTCTTATAAAGAAACAAGAAGCAGCCGCAAATATCATTCAGCGCCACATCGACTTCACACGCCGCTATCGTCACGTATCCGTCGACTAATGGGGAGCCGTTTCTTCAACGCCGCAGCTCGCTTCTTCTTGCTGTTCCGGAGCTGTATTCCACGCCGCCGCCGTTCGCCGACTACGCGCGCGCACTTTTTTTTTTTTTTTTTTTGCGCCCGAAGCAATTAAAGGGCTACCCTGTACGTAGGGAGGCGGAAAATGCATTACGCATACCACGATAGCCGGTCTATCGTGGTTATGAGGGACTCACTGTCCTACCGGGGACCCTAAGTGATACCCTCTAAAAACCGCCTTTGGGGACAGGCAACCGGCTGATTAAGCTCTATTGTGCCTTATCATGAGCGACTCTCTTTTGGGAAAAGAGGGCGCAGGCGGCTAAGTGCCGCTGAGGGAGTGCCTACGAAGGCAAATTAATGTTGGTTAATATAATAATAATTAATTTAATTAGAACTGGCCTGAGCCGCCAGGAGGCAGTTCAGGTCGTTTGACAGTTTATTAGGCGGGTCCGAGAGAGAGTTTCTCGGCCTGCGGACACGATAGCGAGAGGGGGGTGGGGCTGCATAGGAGGCGCCTCACGAATTAAATTGTTTGGGTGCGACTCTGAGGCTTTGAAGAAGTTCTCAGAGAGTTTTTTGAGGAATTGTTGAATTGTTGGGAGCTCTAGGTCCCGATGAAGGTCGGCATTACGGACGTACCAAGGTGCGTTCGCAGCTCGACGACAGAAGAGGTTCTGAACTATTTGGAGTTCGTTTAAAATATTGGGGTTTGCGTGGGCAAAGACGGGGCCCGCGTAGGACATGACGGGTCGTATACAGACCTTATAAAGGGTTCGCTTGTTTCGAAGGGACATTTTACTGTGTCTGCCCAACATACTGTTGAGCCTACTCAGGTAAAACCGTGCGTGACGGGTGACTCGTTTGACGTGGGGCCTAAAAGTGAGCCCTGTGTCTAGAGTGACACCTAAATATTTGGCTGTCGTATGCCAGGGGACAGGGGTCCCTAGCATACGTATTGGAGGGGTGTTTTTAAGACGGCGTCGTTTATAATCGAAGTGAACGGCGGAGCTCTTCTCCGGGTTCACATCGATGCGCCATTTTTTGAACCAATCTCCTAGGTCATCAACTGACTTTTGGATCTTGTTCCGTATGAAGGGTAGTGAGACACCTTTGCAGTAGATGGCAGTGTCGTCTGCGAAGAGGGAGAGTTGAACACCTTTCGACGGGATGGGAATGTCGTTGGTGAACAGGATGTACAGCAGAGGAGCAAGTACTGAGCCCTGAGGGACACCAGCCTTGATAGTTCGCTGTGAAGATAGCGTGCCTTCGTGTCTAAAACGAAAGGTACGGTGTTTCAAGTAGGAGGCCACGAGACGAACTAGACGATCGGGGAGACCTATTTTGTAGAGCTTGTAGATGAGGCCTGTGTGCCAGACTCTATCGAAAGCTTTGGCTATATCGAAGAAGACCGCGATGGTTTTATGACGTCGAGGATAGAAACCGCTGAGGATATATTCCACAATGCGGTGAACTTGTTGGGGACATGAGTGTTTGGCTCGGAAACCGAATTGGTGGGGAATGATGAGAGGGTCACCGTCTGTGGGATACAGATAGCGCCTCATCCGTGTTTGGATGACTCTTTCGAAGAGCTTGCCCATTGCCTTGAGGAGGCTAATGGGGCGATGGCTGGAGGGGAGGTTGAGAGGCTTGCCTGGCTTGGGAATTCCAATCACAGTTGCCTCTTTCCACGAAGTGGGAAAATAACTAAGGTTGAAGCAGGCGTTGAAGATAATAGATAAAAAGGTTAACACCTGCTCGGGAAAGTGTTTAAGGGCTTGGTTGGAGATGCCATCCGCGCCCGGGGCCTTTTTAGGCTTAAGTCCTTTGATGAGGGATGAAATCTCATCATTGGACACAGAGATAGGTTCGGAGGCCGTAGGGGGTGAGTTCCGGCGGCGGACCTCATCCTCCACTGCCTGGACGTGTGAGGGGTCGACAGGTTGAGAACTAGGGGAGCATTGAGCGGCAATGCTATCCGCAAAGCACTCAGCCTTTTCCTCGTCCTCGAAGGCAACCGTGCCGTCGGGACGGGAGAGAGGGGGAGTGTGGGTGATAGCGTCTATGCGGAGGGCTCTAGCCATCTGATAGTACGCTGTGTGAGATGGAGAGATATTCTCCATGAGCTTACTCTTTTCGAGATCTTGAAATTCAGAGAGGCGGAAGCGGAGTTTTCGTTGAAGGCGATTGGCCGCGCGCCTATATTCGGGGGTGGGATATTTTGCTGCTCTCCGGAAAGCAGCTTTTTTGGCTTTTAATAGATTGCTAATATGTAGGGGAAGCCCACTATTGTTAGCAACCGGGGCGACCCTTTCGTTCTCCTTAAGGGAGGATTTAATAAGGGTGGAGAGTGAATCGACCGCGGTGTCGATTTTTTCGGGACTGTCTAAGTCCGACGGTATGGAGATGGTAGAATCCTGTGAGTCCAGAGCTTTAGCTAGGGACTCCTTGAATCCCTTCCAGTTAGTGAAGGTTTTTGTGTGTGTTGGGGGAGGTGGCTGATGGCCAAGAATGAGGGAGACCGGTCGGTGATCTGATCCTAGATCGTCTAGTGTCTCGATTGCTCCGAGGTTGAGAGAAACTCCTTGGAGTAACGCAAAATCTAACACATCGGGTGAGTGATCGGTGTTATCGGGAAAGTGAGTAACACCGAGAGGACTATGGACAGTGATATCAAGAGACTGCGTGATATCGAGCAGTATCTTGCCACTAGGGGACGTAGTGCGGCATGTCCATTCAGTATGCTTGGAGTTAAAATCTCCAAACATAATGACTGGATTGCCCAAGGATAGAATGGCCTCAAAATCTTTTTTGAGGGGATAGGTTCCTGAAGGGATGTAACAGGAGGCTATGAGGATGGACTGATGTCCAGTCATAGCTAGCCTGCATACCGTGGCTTCCATATTGGTAAGCTGCGGAGTAGAAATGGGCGAGCAATGAAGTGTCTTCTTGTAATAGATGGCCGTTCCGCCGCCTCGGCGGTCGGGTCTGTCATTACGAAGAAGAGAGAAGTTTCTAATAGAGAGGCCTCTAGTGTCCTTAGCTTTAAGATTGGTTTCCTGTAGGAGGAGGAAATCGACTTCACGATTTCGAAGAAAGAGCTTAAGCTCTGGGAGGTTATTTCGCAAGCCGCGAATATTGAATGATACAAGTGATAAACCCTTAGGTTTGATACGACCGTGGGATCTTGGTAGGTTAATATTATTCTCAGACATTGGAGTTAAGTTAATTAAGTTAACTTAACTTACAACGCTAGCAGAAGATCATTATGTTCGGCAAGAGCGAGGAGACGCTCTTGAGGGGACTTCGCCGCGCGCAGTTTGCGTGAGATTACTGTAATCTCCCTAACATCTATATTCCTAATCGCGGAATATAGCGTGTTGTAGTCATCTATTGTGGGCTCTGCCTCGTGTGCGTACGAGGTTGTCCGCGGAGGGTCTGCCTTTTTGGGCCCCCAGGGAAAGACTGGAGGCTGCATTGGCTTTGAGAAGCCCGGAGGGGGCCGAATTATGCCCTGAGGGGGCCTAGGGGGACCCTGAGAGGGTCGAGGGAAGCCCTGGATAGGCTGAGGAGGGCCCTGGCGGGGCCGTTGTTGGAGGGCCGGGAATGAGCGGTCATTCACCGGCGGTGGAGCTTTCCTACTGGGGCGAGGTTGAGGTGCGCGTGGGCAACCCTTGTAGTTCGCCGGGTGTCCTGTCTGGTTGCACAGGACACAGGCGGACGGGGATTCGGCGTCTTTGGGCCGGGGACACTCTTTGGTGTTATGTGGCTCCAGGCACATCACGCACCTGGGTGGGGCGGAGCAGTTGGCCGCCGCGTGACCATAAAGCGGTGGCACTGCGCCGGGAAACCGGGCCTATGTGGGGGCTCTACCTTCACCCTTGACAGGCCGCACACTGTGCGCACCTGCCGGAAGATGGCTTTAGCCTCCGGCACGTTGGACATGATTACTAGGGCAAGGTTGTATCTCTTGCCCGTACGGTTGTGCATTTTGTGCACTGCTTCAACTGGGAAACCTTGGGACTTAAGGTCCTCGAGGATTTCGTCGTTGGAAAACTCAAAGGGGACGCCTCGGATGACGGCCCTGACTTTACGCTCTTCAGGGAGAGCGTACGTGTGGTAAGATACCCTTTCGGCTGTGAATAGCCGGTAATTGAGCGGAAGTCCTCGATCGAGCTAGGGATTATTTTGATTGCTTCCCCGAGGTTGACCGCATGGTCGTATTTAATACCTGCGTCGTAGCAGGTCTTGGACAGTTGGGTGAACTGGGCCTTGTCTCTTAGGAAGACAGGGGGCGGGACTTGCTTCTTCGCTAGCACTGGAGCACAGCGAGAGGCTGGTTTGGATGGTGTGGGGATGTCTAGAGACATCAGTGGGACGGGGGCAGTGTCAAGGGCTGCGGAGGTTGAAGGAGCGGCAGGGGCCTCTGAAGTAGGGGGGGTGCGTTTGATCGCAGCGCGCTTTCCGTTGCGCTTGGAGGTGACAGTGGTGAAGTTGGATTCATCGGTACCTTCGGAGTCAGAGGACTCCGATGAACCGGAGCCTGAGGTAGTGGCGGGCCTCTTCCGGGAGGTAGACGCCGAGGATTAGGAGCATGCGTACTCCATTTCTAAGGGGGCTGACTGTAGCGGGGCAAAGGAGTTCCTCGTTTCGAGGTATGCCGCTAGTACTGGCGGCGGACGGGGTGCCTGAGGGGCAGGGAGGGGAGCCTGGGCGGCGACGGTGGCAATGGCGGCGAGGACCGTCTCATTGCCGTTTAACCCTTATTGGGTAATGAGGGCGGCTAGGGACTCTGTGAAACTTGAGTTGGCCATATTGGGTTGAGTGAGATAATCTAGTAAAGATGAGGACGGGTCCCTGCTCTCGGTAGAACAGGGACTAGAACGCGGGATGTACTACAACACACTATGCACGTAATAGTAAAGTAAAATGCAAGAAAAACACAAGAAAATAAAAGAGACAGTGCAAAAAAAAAAATGAAAATGAAAGCGGAGGTCAGTCAGACCTCCCTGCCCGAAGACAGGGGGGTAAGAGCTGTAGCAAAAAGTGACTCACCGGCAGCCTCGACGCTGTTCCGCGTGAGCAGGACAGCGGAGGCGCGTGGGAGCGAGACAGCACTACCGTACTGTACGGGAGCGCGGACCACCAGGAGGCGACTGTCCGAGAACGATGCCGCCGGCGGACTGAGCACTGCGTCGGCGCTGTACAGCGCGAGCGGGCCAGCGGAGGTGCGAGAGCGGGAGAGCACTACCGTACAGGAACGAAAGCGCGGACTACCTGGATGCAACCGCTCGGAAGCGATGCCACAGGCGGAATTGCCAATTGTATTGTAAAAGCCTCAAATAATTAAATAAAACTATCGAATATTGCGATTTAGGCTAAATGTTGCCACTTTTCCGCCTTTGTGATTATCCCACATTTACGGGGGACTATATAATTAAAGTAAGTTAATTTGTTACCTCTGATTTTAAATATTTTGGATATTTACGTTTGAACTTTCACATAAAATAATTAATTATTCTTATTTTAGTTTATTCATGAATGATCTATTAAATATATTTTATTAACTATTTTATATTAGTAATTTTATTTTGATTATTTTATTTTTAAATAAATTTTATATTTTATATGAATTATATTTTATTACCTTGTAGCAGCCAGACTAATCAGCCCTAAACGGGAATAAATAATATATACTCTGCTGCTACCATAACGCGGAAGGCGAAGATAAAAAACATTTATTTCCTAACTATCCCTGGCTACTGAGATACTGCGGACTGCATATAGATAATTTGACGTTCTTATAAAGAAACAAGAAGCAGCCGCAAATATCATTCAGCGCCACATCGACTTCACACGCCGCTATCGTCACGTATCCGTCGACCAATGGGGAGCCGTTTCTTCAACGCCGCAGCTCGCTTCTTCTTGCTGTTCCGGAGCTGTATTCCACGCCGCCGCCGTTCGCCGACTACGCGCGCGCACCGACCTGCATCTCTTTTATAGCCCGGTCCAGCGACGTAGCTTCGTGAACAACACACAAGTCTCACGCCGGGAAACGAAATGTACATAATAGTAATACATTTTGGCTAATTTTCATTGGTCATAATATAAGCAGTATAATTGGCTATGTACAATAAAAATTATTACCATTGGCAAATCAATTGTGAGCTAGCCATATAAATATAGGCAAGATGCAAATATAATGCATTCCAGTCATAGTCCATTCGTACTCCAGTCGGACTTACATAAACAGTCGTTTCATTTCTCCACTTTGAAACCACTCGGAGTCTGTTAATAGTGGACCGTTCATCTCCACTATTACAGTGGTGACCCCGTACGAACACCGAGAGGGAAGACCCCGTACGAACACCGAGAGGGAAGATCCCGTACGAGCACCAAGAAGGAACACCCGCGACGTACCACTATTACATACGCGTACAAACACCGAAAAGGAAGACTTCAGTATTTATAAAATCAGTTAATCAAGCCGTCATTATGGAGCAAAAGGCGAACACATATACATCAATAGTCGAAGAAATTCGGAAGCTATCACACGAAATCGCTGCACTCAAAGCTTCCCAGCATCACAACAGTTACGAGCAACAGCACAACCAGCGCAATCAGCAACAACGAAGACCACTTTTTCGTCGCAACCGCTCTGCAAGTAGAAGTCGAATAAGCTCAACATCAAGATCCCCTTACTGCTACTATCATCGACGTTTCGGGTTCGAGGCAAGAATACGCTCAATGCGATGGGATCCAGCGTAACAGCAAAATCCTACCGTCTTTTCGTCACCGATAAAAAAAGCAAGCTTACTTTCCTTATCAACACCGGAGCAAATATCTCAGTGTTACCGCCGAAGCAAGGACAGAAGTTGAAGCCACTGGATTTTCAACTCTATGCAGCAAACAATACGGTTATTCCTACATATGGAGAAAAAACAATGGAACTTGATTTAAATCTACGCCGACCATTCAAATGGAGATTTATCGTCGCTAAAGTCAGCAAACCAGTCATCGGTGCTGATTTTCTTCAATATCACCAGTTGATCGTCGACATCAAAAATAGAAGAATTATCGACGGGAAAACCAATCTTGCATCTCAGTCTTTTGTCCAAGCAACCAATCAGCCTACAATAAGAAGCATAGATGTTCAACAACCGTATCACAAGATCCTCGAAGAATACCCTGGTATCACAAGAATAACTTCAATGAAATTAACACCGAAGAACGACGTTGAGCATTTCATCAAAACCAATGGACCACCACTTCATTGCCGTGCACGTCCAATCGCACCACACCTATACGAGCAAGTTCGAAAGGAATTCGAAAACATGATTGAGCAAGGAATATGCCGTCCAAGCAAAAGTCCTTGGTCATCACCACTTCACATTGTACCGAAGAAAAACGGAGAATTACGAGTTTGTGGAGATTACAGAAGACTGAATTCTATTACCACTCCTGACCGCTACCCAATACCGCGAGTCAGGGATTTCACTCATCAACTATCAGACAAGACTATATTCTCCACCATCGATCTCAACCGAGCTTACCAACAAATAAGAGTACGCGATGAAGACATAGAGAAGACAGCAATAATTACCCCAATGGGATTATTCGAATTCCCAAGAATGATCCCAGGATTAAAGAACGGAGGTCAAACTTTCCATAGATTCATACACGAAGTACTTCATGGACTGGATTTCGTTTTCGCATTTATTGATGATCTCCTTGTTGCAAGCCCTGATAAAGAAACGCACGAAACCCATCTACGCACCGTGCTACAGCGATTAGAAGACAATGGAATCACAATCAACCCTTCGAAATGCATATTTGGACAGCAAGAAGTTCAATTTCTTGGTTTCACCGTCAGCAAGGAAGGAATCAAACCGCCTGCCGAAAAAGTCAGAGCAATCATCGATTATGCAAAACCTAAAACTATCGAAGAGCTAAGGCGTTTTCTTGGGATGATAAATTTTTACAGGGAACACATACCTAAAGCCGCTGAAATCCAAGCACCACTTCACGCCTACCTTCACAATACGAAGAAAAAAGATAAAACGTCAATCGAATGGAACGATGAAGCCACGAAGGCATTTGAAGCTTGTAAAGTTGCGATCCAAAATGCAGCTTTACTCGCTCACCCATCACACGAAGCAACCCTTGCTATCTTCAGCGACGCATCCGATCTCTCAGCAGGAGCCGTTCTCCAACAATACAGCAATGGGAAATGGCAACCACTTGGCTATTTTTCGAAGGAGTTCTCCGATACTCAACGTAACTACAGTACATTCGACCGAGAGCTACTCGCTATTTACATGGCTATCAAGCACTTCAGAAAAACGTTCGAGGGTCGAAACCTGATCGTTTTTACCGACCACAAGCCATTAACATATGTACTTTCAAAGAAACCATCACTATCGGAAACACCACGAAGAGAAAGACAACTTATTTTCATAAGTGAATTCACTACCGACATACGTCACATCAGTGGAAAGGACAACATAGTCGCCGACGCACTCAGTCGCGTACCAATCGACAGTGTAATGTGCCCTACATCAATCGACTATCATAAGATCGCCGCAGCACAAGACAGAGATAGTGACAACATAAAGCATCTATCGAAGCAAGGTAACTTGTCCATCAAGCAAGTTACAATGCCAATGACGCATCTACCTATATACTGTGAAGCCTCAACGACAACTATGCGACCATACCTACCAGAAGAATGTCGTCGCGAAGTCTTCAATTCACTGCACAACATCAGTCATCCAGGTGTTAGAACAACAAGAAAACTCATCACTGAAAAATTCTTTTGGCCTTCAATGCAAGTGGATGTTGGCAACTGGGCGAAGCAATGCATTCAATGCCAGAAATGCAAAGTACAAAGGCATACATCAAGTAGCCTAGCTACATTTCCACCCACGGAGAGATTCGAACACCTGCACGTTGACATCGTCGGACCATTACCTACTTCACCGCAAGGATATCGTTACCTCGTAACAATGACCGACAGAACAACAAGATGGCCAGAAGCAATACCTACCGATGATACTTCAGCCGAATCCGTCGCGAAGATAATTTATGAAAATTGGATTACTCGTTTCGGATCACCTAAAACCATCACAACAGATCAAGGAAGAAATTTCGAAAGCAACCTATTCCTGAAACTTCTTCAAACTATGGGAATACAGAAGACACGTACAACAGCATACCATCCTCAGGCAAACGGAATAATCGAACGATGGCATCGTACATTAAAGACCGCACTCAAAACTCGTTTATCTCAACATACAAAGTGGATTGATGAGCTACCTACAGTGCTACTCGGACTACGAGCAACACCGCGTGCAGACACTAGTCTTAGTGCCGCTCAGCTAACCTACGGCTGCAGCATAAGACTGCCGTGTGACTTCTTCAGTTCAGCAGCATCAAACAAACAAGAAATGGATTACGATTTCGTAACTCAACTTCGAGAATCAATCAACAAAGCCTTATCGTCGAAATGCACCGAAATGCAATCACACAGAAATAATAAATCAGTATTCATTCACCAAGATTTGAAAACATGCAAGCAAGTTTTTGTAAGAAACGACGCAATGAAAAAACAATTTCAACCTACCTACGATGGACCGTATAAAGTATTAGCGAGAAATAGCAAGACTTTCAAACTACAAATACCCGGAAGGAAATCTACTATTATTTCGATCGACCGACTAAAGCCGGCCTATATTATTAACGAGGATACTACAGAGGATTCATCATCATTATCATCAAAACCACCAGCGAGGAAGCTTGAAACTCCATCATCTACATCAACCCAGTTGAAACCTATTTTAAAAACTACTAAATACGGGCGAGTCGTCAAGCCTCCGGTACGCTTTCGCTAGGGGGAGAGTGATGTAGCAGCCAGACTAATCAGCCCTAAACGGGAATAAATAATATATACTCTGCTGCTACCATAACGCGGAAGGCGAAGATAAAAAACATTTATTTCCTAACTATCCCTGGCTACTGAGATACTGCGGACTGCATATAGATAATTTGACGTTCTTATAAAGAAACAAGAAGCAGCCGCAAATATCATTCAGCGCCACATCGACTTCACACGCCGCTATCGTCACGTATCCGTCGACCAATGGGGAGCCGTTTCTTCAACGCCGCAGCTCGCTTCTTCTACGCCGCTGTATTCCACGCCACCGCCGTTCGCCGACTACGCGCGCGCATTTTTTTTTTTTTGCGCCCGAAGCAAATATGGGCAACACTCCGGAAAGCGGGGGAGGGAGGTTGGGAATGCTCATAGCATACCACGCAGCCGGCTGCGTGGTTATGTGGCGACTTTTACCCACTAAACCCAACCTTTTAGGAATTGGCTTAACGATCTGACTAGAGATCTCTAAGCCGTATACGAACGCGACCCTCCTTGGCAGAAAGGAGGGCGCAAGCGGCGGAAAGCCGCTTAGAAGAGTGCCTAGCTAAGGCAGATTAAGGGATGTGTTATGTAGGCTCGGCCTGAGCCGCCAGGAGGCAGTTCAGGTCGGCCAAAAGCTTGTTGGGGGGGTCCAAGAGAGAGTTTCTCGGCCTGCGCACACTGTAGCGAGTGTGGATAGGGGCTGCATAGGCAGCTGTTTCACGAATGAGATGATTTGGGTGGGACTCTGAGGCTTTGAAGAATCTCTCAGAGAGTGATTTAAGAAACTGTTGGATTGTTGGGAGCTCTAAGTCTCGATGTAGGTCAGCATTACGGACATAATAGGGCGAGTTAGTGGCCCTACGACAGAATAGATTTTGAACTATTTGAAGTTCATTTATAGCTTTGGGCTTAGCATGTGCGAAAATGGGGGCCGCGTAGGTCATGACAGGTCGTATGCAGACCTTATATAGGGTTCGCTTGTTGCGGAGGGACATTTTACTGTGTCTGCCCAACATGCTGTTGAGCCTACCCATGTAAAAACGTGCGGTGCGAGTAACTTTCTTGATATGGGGCTCGAAAGTGAGCCTTGCATCAAGGGTGACGCCTAGGTATTTGGCTTTAGTTTGCCATGGGACAGGGGTTCCTAACATCCTGATTGGCGGAGTGGTGGTGAGACGGCGTCGTTTATATTCGAAGCAAACGGCGGAGCTTTTCTCCGGGTTTACGTCGATACGCCATTTTTGGAACCAAGCTCCTAAGTCGCTTACTGACTTTTGAATCTTGTTCCGAATCTGTGGTAGTGAGTTGCCTTTGGAGTAAAGGGCTGTGTCATCTGCAAAGAGGGCTAGTTTGACACCATTCGACGGGATAGGGATGTCGTTGGTGAATAGTATGTATAGGAGGGGAGCAAGCACAGAACCTTGAGGAACACCGGCTTTTATTTGACGGGTAGAGGATAGCGTGCCTTCGTGTCTAAAACGAAAGGTACGATCCTTCAGATAGGAGGCTACAAGGCGAACGAGACGATCTGGGAGGCCTAAGTCGTACAGTTTGTAGATGAGGCCCTCGTGCCAGACTCTGTCGAATGCCTTGGCAATGTCAAAGAAGACCGCGATGGTTTTTTGACGGCGAGGGTAAAAACCGCTGAGGATGTATTCCACTATGCGGTGAACTTGTTGGGGGCACGAGTGTTTGGCTCGAAACCCGAATTGTTGTGGGATGACAAGAGGGTCGCCGTCTGTGGGAAACAAATGGCGCCTCAAGCGCACGAGAATGACTCGTTCGAAAAGTTTGCCCACGGCCTTGAGGAGGCTGATGGGACGGTGATTGGAGTGGAGGTGGAGAGGTTTGCCTGGCTTGGGAATGCCAATGACAGTTGCCTCTTTCCAAGAGGTGGGAAAGTAACTGAGTTCGAAGCAGGCGTTAAAGATAATGGCCAGTAAGGCGATTACCTGCTCCGGGAAGTGTTTGAGTGCTTGGTTGGAGATACCATCCGCACCCGGTGCTTTTTTGGGCTTAAGTCCTTTGATAGTAGATGAAATCTCATCTTTGGACACAGTGATAGGGTCAGAGGCGGTAGGGGGCGAGTTCCTGCGTCGGACCTCGTCCTCCACTAGTTGGATATGTAAGGGGTCAGTGGGTTGTGAGCTGGGAGAGCATTGAGCGGCAACGCTGTCCGCGAAGCACTCAGCCTTTTCTTCGTCTTCGAAGGCAATGGAGCCGTCGGGACGAGACAGCGGGGGAGTATGGGTTGTAGCGTCTATCCGGAGGGCTCTCGCCATCCGGTAGTACGCTGTGTGAGAGGGAGAGATTTTCTCCATGAGATTGCCTTTTTCGTGGTCTCTGTAGTCTTGGAGGCGGTAACGCAGTTTGCGTTGAAGGCGGTGGGCTGCGAGTCTATATTCGGGAGTGGGATAGCGTGCAGCTCTACGGAGGGCAGCTTTTTTGGCTTTTAACAGGTTGCTAATATCTAGGGGAAGACTAGTTTTAGCAACCGGGACAACTTTTTCATTCTCTTTAAGAGAGGATGTTATAAGTGAGGTGAGATTTTCGACCGCGGTGTCTATTTTCCCCGCACTGTCGAGGGCGTCGGAAGAAAGGGTTATGGGAGGGTCCGGAGAGTCTATAGCCGAGGCTAGAGACTTCTTGAAGCCCTTCCAGTCGGTGTAGGTTTTGGGAGTGGGAGTTGGAGATGGCTGATGGCCAAGAAGGAGGGATACAGGACGGTGGTCGGATCCTAGATCGTCGAGAGGCTCGATTGCTCTAAGGTTAAGGGAAACTCCTTTAACTAGAGCAAAGTCTAGCCCATCAGGAGCGTAGGTAACAATGTCGGGATAGTGGGTGGCAGTGAGGGGGCTATAGACAGTCAGGTCGAGAGACTGAGTGATATTGAGCAGCACCCTGCCACTACTTGTAGTAGTGCGGCAGGCCCATTCAGTATGCTTGGAGTTAAAGTCTCCAAACATAATGATTGAGTCGCCTAATGCAAGGATGGCTTCGAAGTCACTCTTGACGGGGAGGGTTCCGCTAGGGATATAGCAAGAGGCTATAATGATTGACTGGTGTCCAGTCATGGCTAGTCTAGTGATAGTGGCTTCCATACTGGTAAGCGAAGGAGTAGATATGTGGGAGCAATGAAGGGACTTTTTGTGATAGATGGCAGTGCCGCCGCCTTTGCGGTCGGGTCTATCGTTACGTATGAGTGAATAATTTTTAATAGTAAGGCCTTTAGAGACCTTGGGGCTGAGATGGGTCTCCTGTAGGAGTAGGAGATCGGCTTCGCGATCTCGTAGAAAAAGCCTAAGCTCTGGGAGGTTGTTTCGCAGACCGCGGATATTGAATGAAACAAGCGACAAACCCTTTGGTTTGATACGACCGTGAGATATTGCAGGAGCAGAGGGCTCCGGCATAGTTTAATTACAAGGACCTTAGAAGGTTGATGTGCTCAGTAAGAGCAAGGAGACGGCCCTGAGGGGACTGAGCTGTGCTCAGTTTACCCGCAAGAATAAGAATTTCGTCTAAATTGATCCTATTAAGTGTGTTATACACTAGGTTTAGAGACTCTACTACAGAGTCTGTCTGTTTTTTTGGGTCGGCGGAGGGCCGCGGGATATTTGATTCCTTTTGGAACCAGGGGTCTATTGGAAGTGGCGCTGGCTGAGAGAGCGGAAGGCTCATAAGGGGCCGAGGAGGGCACTGAGGTGGCCGATAGGGGCCCTGTGGGGGCCGATAGATGCCCTGTGTGGGCTGAGATGAGCCCTGAGGGGGCTGAGGTAGGGGCTGGCCCTGGGTGGGCTTGCGGCTTACAAGAGCCGGGAAGGTTCAGTCATTGACCTGTGGTGGAGCTTTGCGGCTCGGAGGTGGGCGAGGGGCGCGAGGGTAACCTCTATAATTGGCCGGATGGCCTGTTTGTCCGCGGAGGACACATGAGGGTGGGGATTCGGCGTTTTTGGGCCGTGGGCACTCTTTCGAGTGATGGGGTTCTAGGCACTTAATGCACCTGGGTGGAGCTGAGCAGTTGGCTGCCGCGTGTCCATAAAGTTGGCAGCGGTGGCACTGCGCTGGGTAACCGCGCCGGTGAGGGGCTTCGACCTTAACACGCGACAGGCCGCACACAGTGCGTACCTCGCGGAAAATGGCCTTCGCCTCCGGCACATTGGTGAGAACGAGGAGGGCGAGGTTAAACCTTTCGCCCCTGCTGCTGTGCATTTTATGCACACCTTCAATAGGGAAGCCTTGGGATTTAAGGTCTTCCAGAATGTCTTCGTTTGCGAGTTCATAGGGAACTCCGCGGAGGACTGCCTTTACTTTCCTTTCTTCGGCGAGGGCGTATGTGTGGTAGGACACACGCTCGGCCGTGAATAGGCGGGTTATGTTACGGAAGTCTTCTATAGACGCCGGAATAATTTTGATGGCCTCGCCGACATTAGTGGCTTGGTCATATTTGAAACCCTTATCGTAGAGGGTTTTGGACAGTTGAGTAAATTTCGCCTTGTCTCTGAGAAAGACAGGGGGCGGGACTTGGTTTTTGGCCAGTTCGGGAGCGCAGCGGGTTGCTGGCTTGGCGGTATTGTCTTTCGACTGTGAGGTGGCAGCGTTTGGGGCTGCGGAAGTAGGGGCAACGATGGGAGCTGCGGAGGTAGAGGCAGCGGCGGAGGGAGTGCGGGCGGCGGCGGCCGCCGAGGCGGGGGGAGTGCGAGAAGTGGCAGCGCGTTTCGGGCCGCGCTTTGATTTCACTAACGTGAATTCGGCTTGGGAGTCGGTTATGGTTCCTTCAGAGTCGGAAGAATCCGAGGAGCCGGTGGAGCAGATGGCGGTCCTCTTCCGGGAGGATGAGGTAACGGACGTGGTGTCCGAGTGCTCCATATCGGAGTCGGGGGACGCGGGCGAGTCGGACTGCGGGGCAGCCGCTTGGGTCGCGAGGAAAGCGGCGACGGTGGGCGGGGGTACACATGCCTTAGGGGCACAGGGGGTAAGCTCAATTGAGAAGCTATCTAGGGCTACGCCCTGGGTTCTTAAAAATTGTTGAAAAAGAGCCAAAATTTGGCTAGCATCTATGGACGACATGTTGCTCTAGACAGGGGGGGATGACGTTTTTATTCTAAGAACACTGGAGGTCCCTGTTCTGAGAAGAACAGGGCCTTAGGGGCAGATGGGGAGGACTGACGTTCTATCCCAGAAGCTGGGGTCCCTATGTTCTGAAAAGAACAAGGGCTCGCTCTGAGAAGAGCAAGAGACGATCTTCTAAGGATAGTATACACAACAAATAACAGTATAACAAAAACAATAACAATAACAGAAAATTTAACAAATAAAACAAAACAAGCGAAGCGCGTTCAAGCCTCCCCGCCGGAGCAAGGGGGCAGGAACGATGCGAAAACAAAGTGACTCACCAACGGCGTCTGCTCGGCTGGTGTTAGCCGGGGAGAGCGGGGCGCGCGGGCAAGCGGTTGCGCTACCGAAAGGTCGGAGGCGCGAAAGAACTGTGTGCACGACCGCTCGGGGGCGGCGCGCAAACGGAACTGCTACTGCGCGCGCGCATTTTTTTTTTTTTTTTTTTTTGCGCCCGAAGCAAATATGGGCAACCCTCCGGAAATCGGGGGAGGGAGGTTGGGAATGCTCATAGCATACCACGCAGCCGGCTGCGTGGTTATGTGGCGACTTTTACCCACTAAACCCAACCTTTTAGGGACCGGCTTAACAATCTAACTAGAGATTTTTAAGCCTTATCGAACGCGACCCTCCTTGGGTGAAAGGAGGGCGCTAGCGGCGAGTAGCCGCTGGGAAGAGTTGCTGCCTAAGCAGCTTAAGAATGGGATGACTACTTATATTGAGTTTAAAAAGTGTTGGTGCTCGGTAAGCGCGAGCAGACGGTCTTGAGGGGACTGACAAGCGCGCAGTTTGCGTGCTAATATTGCGAGCTCTCTTACGTCGATATTGCGGATAGCAGTGTATACTGTATCAACGTTATCGGCATAGGAGGGTTCCGCCTGAAGTCGGGGCCCTGGTGGGCGAGGGTGAGGAGGCCTATAAGGTCCCTGAGGGGGCTGATATAGGTCCCGAGGTAACTGAGAGTTGCCCTGAGGGGGCATTTTGGATGGGAGAGCCGGGAATGTACGGTCATTTACCGGTGGCGGAGCTTTTTTGGCAGCTTTGTTGCCGAAATTAGGGCGAGGAGCGCGAGGGCAGCCTCTGAAGTTGGCCGTATGGCCGGACTGTCCGCACAGGACGCAAGCGGGTGGGTACTCGGTATCACGTGGCCGAGGACACTCTTTCGAGCTGTGTGGGTCTAGGCACTTAACGCACCTTGGAGGGGCTGAGCAGTTGGCCGCCGCATGCCCGTAAAGTTGGCAGCGGTGGCACTGCGCCGGAAAACCGCGCCTATAGGGGGCTTCGACTTTGACTCTTGACAGGCCGCACACAGTGTGTACCTGTCGGAATATGTCTTTCGCCTCCGGCACGTTGGACAAAATGAGGAGGGCAAGCGAGTACCTCTTGCCCCTGCTGCTGTGCATCTTGTGCACAGCCTCAACTGGGAATCCCTGGGACTTTAGGTCCTCTAGGATTTCCTGGTTGGCGAGTTCAAAGGGAACTCCGCGGAGGACAGCCCTGACTTTACGTTCTTCAGGGAGAGAGTAGGTGTGATAGGGCACACCTTCGGATGTGAATAGTTTAGTGATGTTTCTAAAGTCTTCCATAGACTGAGGAACGATTTTAATTGATTCACCAAGGTTGGTGGCTTGGTCATATTTAAAGCCTGCGTCGTAGCAGACTTTAGAAAGTCTAGTGAATTGCGCCTTGTCCCTAAGGAAGATAGGGGGCGGGATCTGTTTCTTTGTGGCAGCGACGGAGGCTGCGGTGGGGCGAGCAGGTGCGGGGGCTGCAGTGGAGCGGGAAGGCGCGGGGATGCCAGCAGGGGCGGAGGCTACGGGGGCGCGGGTGGCGGCAGCTGCCGGGACGAGAGGTGCGCGAGAGGTCGCAGCGCGTATCGAGCCGCGCTTGGATTTCACTTCTGTGAAGGAGGTCGTATCAACAACTGATTGATCGGAATCTGTTGAGTCCGAGGAGCAGCTACTAGATGAGGTAATTGAAGTTTGAGCGGACCTCTTACGGGTGGACGAAGTTTCAGACACATTGTCCGAGTACTCCATGGATGCAGAGTCATGGGCCGCTAGCAGTGGTGCGACGGCGGGCGGAGGGGTACATGCCTGAGGGGCACAGGGGGTAAGCTTAAGGGCAAAGTCGTCAGGGTCTAGGCCTTGGGATTTTAAAAATTGGTGGAAAAGAGCCAAAATTTGGGTAGTATCCATGGTAGCCATGTTGATCTGGACAGGGGGATGACGTTTTAGTCTATGAAAACTAGAGGTCCCTGTTCTGAGAAGAACAGGGCCTTGGGGGCAGATGGGGAGGACTAACGTTCTATTCCAGAAACTGGGGTCCCTATGTTCTGAAAAGAACAAGGGCTCGCTCTGAGAAGAGCAAGAGACGATCTTCTAAGAACAGTATGTACAACAAGTAACAGTATAACAATAACAATAACAGAAAAATTAAAAATAATAAAAACAAACAGGCGAAGCGCGCTCAAGCCTCCCCGCCGGAGCAAGGGGGCAGGAACGATGCGAAAACAAAGTGACTCACCAACGACGTCTGCTCGGCCGGTGTTAGCCGGGGGGGAGCGGGGCGCGCGGGCGAGCAGTTGCGCTCCGAAGGGTCGGAGCACGAAAGAACTGTATGCACGACCGCTCGGGGGCGGCGCGCAAACGGAACTGTGCGCGCGCGCACCGACCTGCATCTCTTTTATAGCCCGGTCCAGCGACGTAGCTTCGTGAACAACACATAAGTCTCACGCCGGGAAACGAAATGTACATAATAGTAATACATTTTGGCTAATTTTCATTGGTCATAATATAAGCAGTATAATTGGCTATGTACAATAAAAATTATTACCATTGGCAAATAAATTGTGAGCTAGCCATATAAATATAGGCAAGATGCAAATATAATGCATTCCAGTCATAGTCCATTCTATATTCGTACTCCAGTCGGACTTACATAAACAGTCGTTTCATTTCTCCACTTTGAAACCACTCGGAGTCTGTTAATAGTGGACCGTTCATCTCCACTATTACAACCTATTTTATATTGTTGATTTATTAGTGCAATAAAAATACTTATAACAAATATGTTTTATTTCATCATTTATGCTAACTTCTATTCACCTGATAAGAAAATATACTTTTTTTAAATAAAAAAAATTGACTACAGCTTAAAAAACTCCTTTTTATTGCGTATTTTGGGTTAAATTTCATATAGTAAGCCATAACAACCCGCCATTGCATATTTGGTGTGTCTATCTTTATTTAATCTTAGCGACGGTATTGTTTTCGCAACTTGTGTAAATGATACAGATATATGTTTATTTAAAATGAATACATTTAAATGAATTATCTGTATTTTCCCGAATTGTACAGATTTTTCCCCTTTTTGAGGTACTGTATGTAGACCTGATCCATTTTGAAACATTTCCTTTCTTGTCTCAATTAATTTTATTACTATTCGGTCATAGATCATTACGGCATTGAGTTATACAACACTAGAGGAGCAAAACACATTACCGCGCGTCGAAAAAAGTGTAACCACTATCCAAACGCGACGACTAGCTTTGAAACTAATAACAATTTTAAGTAAACATATATCTATCACACTTACACAAGTTGCAAAAATAAAATCGTCGCTAAGATTAGTTAAAGATAGACACACGAATGCCATGGTGGGTTTGTGCAGTTAAGCTGCAGTTAATAGTTTTTATATTAAAAAAGTATATTTTATTTTAAAATCTATATTACGTCCCCTTAGAAAAAAAAAAGGATCCAAAGCTTATCAGATGAATAGAAGTAAACGTAATGATGAAATAAAACGTATTTTTATGGTACTAATAAATCAAACAATATAAAGTAGGTAATAAAATATAATTAATATAAAATTTATATGAAATTATAAATACGTAATATAAAATTATTAATATAAAATAGGTAATAAAATATATTTAATAGATAATTCATGAATAAACTAAAATAAGAATAATTAATGGTTTTGTATGAAAATTAAAACGTAGTTTTTATTATAATTTCCAAAATATTGAAAATCAGAGGTAACAAATTAACTTACTCCATTAATTATATAGTCTCCCATTAATGTAGGATAATCACAAATGCGGAAAAGTGGCAACATTGAACCTAAATGGCAATATTCGATAATTTTATTTAATTATTTGAGTTTTTTTACGTTTATATGAAAACAAGAACTAAAAATTATGTGTTGAAAGTGATTCCGCCAGATTTATTATGTTTTTATGACCTTGAATAGCATTCTTTCACTACGCATTTACCCATTTTTGTCGCGGCTCACCTACGTTAGTACTCTTATTAGTTTGTGGGCTCAACTCTGTCGGCGTCACATTGAACAATGAACTCACGCTAGCTATGGCTGTGGCCATATGTGCAGTGGCAACGCTTTGGCACTGTTATTACTGATCTAGTGTTATATAAATCAATGCATTACGGAGTCATAATCTTTCAAATAATGTACTTTTATATTTTTTTATTTTTATTACGTATTGTTTACGTGCTAAATTTAGTGTTTTAAATTTCACAACGAATTCGATTTGCATCGATTAAACCAACTTATCGGAACAATCACATTAAGCATTTTAATTAAATATTTAGCACAAGGAAGAATTACACACATTTATGTAAGTTACAAACAGAATGTAAAGAAATATAAAAAACAAATGTAAAGAAATAAAAGTAAACTTTTTAGTTGTTGTCTCCTCATGAGTATTAGTTGTCATTAATAAATGAGCAATAAGCGACATTTTCGTCGACTGATTTAGAGTTATACACACTTAACAATATGGAAAATTAAGATTAAATAAACAAAATCAATATTTAAGTCAGTAAAAAAACCATGCCAAAGTCATATTATGTAATAGCTTTTTCCCTAAAATAATCTCTATTCAAATATTTCTAACTTAATATCTATTGTTTCTTTCTTTCAGATCCACCCAGGCTTCAAAGTGCAGACTTTAAATACTTAGTGTGAAAAATCAAATGCTTAAATGCTTAAGACAAGCAACAAAGCTTGCTGATTTCAGAAACATTTTAAGGTAGCAGTAAACGTTAGCCGCACGCGCTCGCAGAGTGCGGTAGAGTAGACTCATAGACTGTAGCGTCGGCTTAATAAATTTTTTTCACGAACATGGCGACATGGATTAATGACGAAATATTTAGATTCATTGATTATTATCACAATGAATCAGTTATATGTTATATGGAACCCCGAATATGAGCAACATAAAAATAAAACCAGAGTTAATAACCTGCCTAACTGCATTAAATAATACATGTTTAGTTGCGGTTTCAGAGTGCCTACCTAATGATAAACATTATTATAAATTATCTCTGAGTCTATGTTACTCAGGAATGATGTAGCTTAGGGGTTTCTTTTAGGTTATCTTTTATTTTGAAAAAAAAAAGCCCAGAAAAGCTAGTAGATCCTATAAGCGTTTCTTTTTGTTTTTGAGGTCGGAACCCTAAAAAGGACAAACTGGGATTATTGTTGTATGTCTAATTTTTTTTTCGATCGCCTTAACCGTCCATCTTCATCTAGCTCTATCTAGCATCTAGCAGAATGAAACACGCCAACGTGTGAAGGGCACTACGAAAATCTGCCAATCGGCCAACGTGTACTGGAGTCTCTACAGAACCTGAAAGAAAGAATTATATAAAAAAAACTTCACATTTTCTCACGATATATACATTATAATATCGATATCTGTTATATTATTTTGTCATAATTCGGTGTAGTTTTGGATTCCTTGTGATTTCAATTTATTTTATTTGTTTCTTTGTAATGAAAACATTGCGGTTTTCCTTTGGCTCGGTTATCATGAAAAACGATTAATATTATTATATTTTAATCGTAGAGTAAAATGCGCAGTAATGTTATTGCTAAAATATCAAGTACTATTAATTTTAAATTTTATTGCGAACTACTGATCGCTAAATTTGATGAGATTTGCATATTTTACAGACATTACGTATCAACTAGCTTTTGATACTTAACACATACTGTGACTTCTAGAACGAGAATACAATTACACCCCACGTCCCTTGTTAAACCATACGCCCTGTACTAACAAAGTACTTTTGGCCAGGCAAAATTAGTACTTCATTATTAATTTCAAATTATTTATCTACTTGAAATTACTATGTAATCATATTTTAAATTTGGTGATGAGGTATACAATGAAGTTTGTCCTAAAATCAAAAAATATTATTTTAATGTAAGCAATTATTATTAATTGATTTTGTAATAAATACGATTAAGTGTATTTGTATTACAGTGAATGAACGGCATGGACAGCAATAGGTAATAGGCGGAGCCTATGCCATTTTAGTTTCTGTTTTGGCACGCGTAAGGATCATTTAGTTCAAGTCCTCTATTTTTTTAGGTAATATTATGTACGACGTTACTTTACAAGATATGACGTCTTTAATCTATAGTAAATTCGTTCGCAATGTTAGGAACATTCGACATCGATATACTCGTTTTTGTTTAATTATTTAATTTTATTGTTTTATTATAATATGTCTAAAATCTAAATATATAAAGGAAGTAGGACTAGACTTATTATTGTTCGAATGATCAAATAGTTTTCTAAATCAAATGATGATAATTGTTATATTGCAAATGTTACATTGCAAACACTTGTTTCAAAATTTTTAAAAACTAATTATTAGGTATAAATAATAAAGTGTGTCACAGACTACACAGATACGATAATATTTTATCTGCATATAAATACTTAATTATCTGAAAGTACCGCACACTACGCGGATACAATTACATACAAAATGATACATGCACTCGAAATCTCTCGCCAGAGTGTAGTATACGTCTATTGCTCGAAATGCTTCAAACTTACTAGATGTGCTATTTTGGAGCGAACTGTTATACAGAGTGAGCGTTGCCATTTACATGGCAATTTGGGTCTATTCAGCAATAAAACACTGTACACGGCAGCATATTAATTGCCGTGTTCTAAAACACGGTAATCCAATAGTTATTAATTTTTTCCGAAAATTTTAACGGTGGTCGATAAGTCATTACAACGTACATAACTAAACTACACTAGACCACAGAATAAATAATAGTACTACCACAGATTAATAAATAGTTTACCACGTACAGAAGTTTCACTCTTTTGATGTTGACTGCTTGCCGACGTTTAATAGCCTACATAATTATTATTAATAAGATAAATTGCACACGCAAGCTAAATAAACCTTTATCGCTGCGCGCGTGTGTCCGTATTACTTTGCATCTTTTCCCATTCCCACATCACGGCTGTTTTTCCGTGGTTACTTAGGGCTTTCAAGAAAGAGTAAAAAATACAGTATGTATAACATTAATAATTTATTTAATATTTACAATTGTTTTACCTTAATTTAATGTTTTATATTTTCGTCCCGTCTCAAAAAACCAGTTATTAAATTTAAGAGTTGAAAATACTTTAAATCTTATATATAATTTTAGTAAATAATGAGAAGGAAAACATGGACAATGTTTGATGAAATTGATATTTGTTCATACAACATACGCCAAAAAATAGCTCGGAAAAAAATGGCGTACTATCATTGAAAAGAGCATAAAACGAGTTGTTTTTCATGTACTGACTGGTGAAACGTCACACCTTGACTTTTTTTGGTTTTCCGAGAATGATGGATTCCAATGGACTGCAATGCGCAGCGAAAAAATTTGCTTTGAGGTGGGCTTATAGTACACTATACCTTAATGCGTAAAGCGCGCGGGATTTACATATAACATGTTATTGCACCATCTAGTACTGAGCAAATTGCCGGCACATGCTTATGTTTTGACTATTTTGGTGAGAAAAAAAGTATTTCATTGTTCTTAGTGAAAATTGATAATTATATGATAAAATGAGTGGCAGGAGATCTACTATTAGGACTTATTTTAGGGAAACTGCCGACCAAAGTAAAGTGAAGTGTACTAATGTAATGTAATTTTTCTATGTTTGATCCAAAAAACTTTTAATCTTTCTATTTGCTATAATTTTTAAGCTTTCTATTTGCTATAATTTGAAATAAATCTACAGTGTCTCAAAAACATAAGTAGATTTAACCCATAAATAAAATGTACATTCAACAGTAAAATTATGAAGCACATGGCAATACTCAATTCGTGCATTTGAATACAGTGGACACTGAGCACCACTTTAACGAATTTTCGGTGATTTTGTCGAATATTCAGCCGAATACGAATATTTGGTAAAGCTGCCGAATATGTCGAATACCGAATATGAAATGAATACTCGGCCCATCCCTAGTATATATAAAATGTACTCTGTAACGAATACCGTCGCTCTTCCAATTTCGAGACTGTTCATACTCGCTAACGTACCTACGCTATATAGCTTCATTATTATGGAGTGTAGAAGTAAGGAGTACAGATTGTGGATTAAAAAGTGTCCATAAAAACCTTTAAATAAGGGTGGCGCCACAATAGCTACGGGGTAAATTTTAAAGAACGCACCGAAAAATATTAGTGGGATAGACGTAGACAGAGAAACCTATAGACAAATTGACGCCTTCTTTCGCATTCGCACACGGAAAAGATAGATTTATGCATACGTCTTGCATAGAAATGAGATAGAGCGGTATGATTGTTTGTCCCTTTCTCCGTGCCGGTTTTTTTGTTTAGCAAACTCTACAGTTTGCTAAACAACTTTAACAGCGTAGCGATTTAAGGAGTTTACAAGTTGGTTTAAGTGAGAAAAAAGTGTTTTGTGAGCTTAAGATTGGTGAATCTTGTTCAGTTCAGTTCAGTTCTTAGAACAATTAAATTTTTTTATCTAAATGTGTTTAAAAGTCATAAAGATTATTGTATAACCTAAAAATTCGTTATCGTCCTTTCTCTTTCGAGGCCACGCCGATCATTAGTCTATAGGTTTCTCTGTCTACGGGGATAGACGACTTTTTCGAGGTTATATTTACTAAATAAAATTATTTTAGATTTCAGAGCTACTGATGAGTTTAGCAGCACACTTAAACCCAGCGCTGTTGTGGAGAGTTTTTGAACTGTTATTTACTGCTTACAGATGACCACTTTTTCAACTATTCTCCTATGGAAGTTGGTAGTCCTTACTTCTACACTCCATATTCATTATGTAAAATCTAGTATTGTTTTAAAACAAGTGATTTAAATAACAATACTCAGTCGATAATTAAGACCGACCGACCGATTTACTAATCATTTGAAATTATCTATTAGTAATCTGAAATGGCAATGGGCCGTCATATAGCTCGAAGAACAGTCAACCGATGGGGGAGGTACTCGAGTGGCAGCCTCGTATCGTTAGGCGAAGTGTTATGTTGAGCGGCCCCCTACTAGATGGAGTGACAACCTGGTAAGACATACCAAGACATACAAGCGTTGTTGGATGCTGGTGGCTCAGGACCGTGCTTTGTGGCATTCCTTGTAGGAGGCCTATGTTCAGTAGTATAAGTAGTATGAGACTTGTGAATGACTATAATGATGATGATAACTAAGGCCGAATTTTGACATTGTCCCAGCCACATGTTAACAACAAACAACATGTTACTTTCACAACTTCAGCGGGAATAATTTAAGAGCTTTTTAGTTTTTTGTTACACAATGTAGTTGAGAATTTAATTTTAAATAAAAGTTTATCGTTTTCTATAGTATTAAAAACAATGCCTTAGTGGTTTCCTTTATAACTCTCATAGTACGTTAAGATGCTCTCAGTAGGTAATAATAATGATATTGTGTAACAACTAATTTCACTTTTGTGCACCTCAATTAGCGACATCTAATAATGAACGTAGGATTATCTTATTCTACAGCTATTCGCCACTAGATGGCGGTCTTAGTCGCAAAAAACAAGAATGCTTTTTCTTGACTAGTTTGTCCTATCCTTATATATAATAGCTTGCTACATATTTATTTATCTATGGTCCTATCATAGAATAAAAATATTAAAGAAGTAATTTTTTAATATAACCGAGTTGATAACACTCGACCGTAACTTGATCCTGTTTGTCGCTTTGAATTGGTTCTGGGAGCAAGCATTTAAAATAAGCGAAACCAAAGTGAGACAACTAAATCTAGAACTAGAATAAAACACTAGACAATCTAGAACTAGAAATCAAAATCATTTTTGAGTTAAACCAACAGAATCTGCTGTCTGTATCGTTCTATCTAAGATAAAATCTAAGCAAAAAGATAAATATAAGATAACACCTTGGTGAAAGTTTTGGCTAGAACTTTACCATGGCGTACTGCTGACCTGTAGATATTATCGCATAAAAAAATGGCTTGAAGCACAGAATGACAGAATAAATAAAAGTATAAGAACTTAAAGTCGATATTTAGCCGACTTCAAAAAAAGGAGGTGGATAACAATTCGACTGTATTTTTGTTTCTATTATATATTCATCTGTTGTGCAACGATTTTAATAAGTATTTTTTCATTGAAATTGAAATGGGTTTTACTTCAGGGCGGATTCTACATAAATGGAAGTGGGGGGAAAATTCTATCCTTAGGGGTGGTAGTTAGACAATGAATTTATTAATGAAACTATTTACACGACATTGATATTTAGATATTCCTTAGTTCACTCTAAAGGCTAAAAAATGTTACTAAAAAGTAATGACTGACATTCACCGTCTTCAAAAACTCAGGTGTCATAAAAATATGCTACCACATTAAGTTTTCAACTTCGACAGTTGGCTCTTTCGGCATATAGATCTCTGGCAAAGAAGGAGTCAATCGCTTCGTCAATACGAGCTGTATTAGAGCCTGTATGCTGTCATAACTGCTGAAGACTGCAATATTATTTCACTTCTAATTGCCATTGGATTAAAAGTTTGATCGGAGATTTTTTGAGTTTTTTTGCGACTGGTCTAGCAGAACTTAGCTCCACACGCACTGACAACTTCCACGAGCTTGTCATTCACTATAACCGAGTTTCCTCCTATTTGAAATTTTTCCGATTTTGTATTAGAGCACGAGAGCGACGTAGCGCTAATTTTATTAGACGTGACCTCTCCAACTTAATTTTAAGGTTCAGTGTGCCTCCAAAGAATATATAAATCACTATGTTTAGTGTGCCCCTTATCATTAAGAAACCTTATTTATGAAGTAAAAAGTCGAAAAGGTTGATATTAGGAGCAGGGCTGGTTGTTAGGGACATCTATACTCAATGAGCTAAAAATACATAGACTTTTTGTTAAAATTACATTTTTAACGTAATTACAATTAAGTTAAAAGCACTATGAAACGCAGTGTGCATATGTGTGCAAGCACATTTTACTAAAATATATTTGTTTGATCTTTTTATTGCTAAGTAAACAGAAATGTGTTGTTACTTAACAATATTTTTGCCCTCACGAAATTACTTCATATAATAAACATTTTTTTTTCTTAAATTTAAAGATACTTTTGTAGAAAAACACAACATTGATAAAATACCATTTTATCCACACCATCTGGATGCTTGGCGGTCCACCACTGTACGTTTCAAAAGGAGTTTTCTTCCGCGTACAACCTCTCTGTGGAATAGTTTACCACCGGGGATTTTTCCGGACCGATACGACCTGGGGACCTTCAAGAAAAGAGCTTACTCCTTTCTAAAGGGCCGGCAACGCACCTGCAATTCCCCTGGTGTTGCGGTTGATCATGGGCGGCGGTAGTCACTTAACATCAGGTGAGCTGCATGCTCGTTTGCCCCCTCTTCTATAAAAAAAAAACGTAATTAGCGTATAATATTATTTCTAGCGATGAGTACTTATCGTTAGCCTTAAATTGTGATTGCGGTCTACCACGTGTAATATTTATTTACTTATTTTATGAAGTGTGTTATCACACCAATCGATCGACTATCGATCGATTGCATCGATTGATGGTGGAATGGATTAGTCGACGTTGATCGATAGTTTGTACCGCACCGATTGATCGATGGTGCAATGGACTAGACGACGTTGATCGATCGATGGCATCAATCCATGGTGAAAAGGATTAGTTAACTTTGATTGATAGTTTGTACCACACCGATTGATCGATGGTGGAATGGACTAGACGACTTTGATCGATAGTTTCTACCACACCAATCAATCAATGGCATCGATCAATGGTGGAATAATCAAGCAGCTCGATCGACGTCAACTAATCCAAGTCGACGTCGACCGAGCTGCTTGATTATTCGAGAACTCGCCCCGCTCCACCGATCACTCTATATCGTCACCCGTTATCGTCTGTACCCCGCGTGTTAGTTACCTGGCTTATGTTCAGTTTTCAGTTGTAAGAAGTTCTCGTCCGAGATATTACGGAACCAACAACCACATTGATTAACTGTCGATCGATGTTGATCTGTGATTTAAGAAAGTTTAGTAAAGTAAGTTAGTTAGTTAGTTTAATAAACTAGTATTCGCCGTCCGTTGATCAGTTAAAGCTACCACACCAATCGATCGACATCGATCGATCGATGATCGATTAGTTGGTGTGGTAACGCCCAAACTCATTTATTTGGTGATACCACCGATCTCTCTCGGAACCAACCCCTCCTTAAGTATATTATTTATTACACTTGGCAAACGTGTTTAAACGAAATTCTACTTTAGTCGCTACCAAACAAAATATATCTAAAGAATTGAATTTTGCTATCTGCGTGCGTTTCTAGTCGACCCTCACCCATTAGTATGATCCTTGGTTACGTATCAGCAGAATTGGCAATCAACTTGCACCGCTGCAAAAGCACGCTGCAGCCGCTCCTCTTGCTGATTTGCTTCATTAATATAATAATAATTTAGTGCTCTTATATGTCATCATTATATTATATCAACTCAAGTCGTAAGAGATTCGATGAGTGGGCGACAGTAGGAATTCATAACAGCAGAAGAAGATTATATGAACTTTAGCACGAAAGATCATATTATTTTCTTTCCGATAATTTTAGAGACTACAAGTCCAACTTCGACCGAGAGGTCAATCGACGGATTCAACTCGGCTGGGCAGCGTTCGGGAAATTACGACATATCTTTTCGTCAGGTATACCTCAATCTCTAAAAACTAAATTGTACAACCAGTGCGTGTTGCCAGTGATGACTTATGGATCTGAGACGTGGTCCTTCACTACTGGCCGTATGAGGACGCTTAAGGTCGCTCAGCGAGCTATGGAGAGGGCTATGCTCGGAGTTTCTCTGCGTGATAGACTCAGAAATGAGGATATCCGCAGTAAAACCAGAGTGACCGACATAGCCCAACGGATTAGTAAGCTGAAGTGGCAATGGGCCGGCCATATAGCTCGAAGAACCGATAACCGATGGGGAAGAAAGGTTCTCGAGTGGCAGCCTCGTACCGGTGGGCGTAGTGTAGGGCGACCCCCCACTAGATGGAGTGACGACCTGGTAAGACATGCAGGAAGTCGATGGATGCAGGTGGCTCAGGACCGTGCTTTGTGGCATTACTTGGGGGAGGCCTATGTTCAGCAGTGGACTTGTGAAAGGCTGTAATGATGAATGATGAATTTTAGAGAATATGTTGGAAATTATTCTAAAATATTTAAAAGAGTGTGCTCGACAACCAAGTATTTACATATTAGCAATTAAATTAAGACCGCTAAAAATAAAATTCAAATGACGTAAAGTATAATCAAAAGCGAAACCGGTAAAGAAAAACCTCGTAAAACAAATTATCAATTGAAAATTGATAATGAATTGACTAGATCAAATCAAGAAGTCGCAGCGGTTTTTTAAAAAAAAATCATTTAAATTCCTATTTTGACAACAAGGTCATTGAATAGTTCTCCAACTGTCGCCGATTCATTAATCAAACAGAATGTTAATACCTGCTTCATAGAATTAAGATTTGAAAAAGTATTACCACAAGATATTGTAAAATATTACAAAACCCTTGATGGAAACAAAACCGCAGATTTATGGGGGATTTCTGTTACAGTTGTTGTTGTGTCCATGATAAATGGGGAGTGCTCTGAGGAATTGTTCGGATTAATCCCAGCCACCAAATTTCGTGAAAGCACTACGCGGCAAACGTCCCGATACTATCCACACCATCTGGATGCTTGGCAGTCCACCACTGTACATTTCAAAAAGAGTTTTCTTCCGCGTACAACTTCTCTGTGGAATAGTTTACCACCGGCGATTTTTCCGGACCGATACGACCTGGGGACCTTCAAGGAAAGAGCTTACTCTTTTCTAAAGGGCCGGCAACGCACCTGCAATTCCCCTGGTGTTGCAGTTGATCATGGGCGGCGGTAGTCACTTAACATCAGGCGAGCCGCATGCTCGTTTGCCCACTCTTCTATATAAAAAAAAAGATTTAATTGCACCACATATTGCTATTACTTTTAATACTAAAATCGAATCTGGTGTGTTTCCTGGTTTTAATGAAACCAGTAAAGAAATACCTTTATTTAAATCTGGTAGTACATTGAAACCCACTAATTTAAAACATATTTCTGTACAATACCAACTCTCAGTAAGATTTTGAAAAGATAAT